>PJEM01011558.1:42991-53423 GCA_004023845.1 Helogale parvula | reverse complement strand
AAAGGGAGGCATGGCCCCCTGGCGAGAAAGCCCTATTGGGAGCCCCAGACTCCTGAGACCTGGCCAAGAAGACAAGAAGAAAGAGGCTTTGATCCCGGGGGTTGGGGGGAGTGCGGGGGGGGGGCGGTGAGTCATCGAACCCGTGGAAATTCCAGCCCGAATCTCTCCATAGCTATGGATATTCCGGGATGGGGAGGCCGAAGGGAGCGCCGGGCAAAGCCCTTTTCCCCAGCCCGGACTGCCTCCGCCTTTGGCCAGAGGTGACTACCCCCCCCCCTCCACAGCGCTGCGGGGGTTTCCCCTGGTCCCTGGGGCTTCCCTACGCTGGGCAGCCCACCCCTCTCTCCCCTGCGCTGCCTGTCTGTGGCTTCCCCCACAGTGCTCGCAGGAAGAGGCCTCTGACACTGGCCTGGACCCACGCTCTTTGAGGCCGCATCACGCCTTACTTCGCTTCACCGTTTCTTGAACCTCTGCTTAGACGTGTCCCCCAGCGGCATGCCCCTCCCCCTCCGCACCCTCGGAGGCACAGCCAGCTGTCCAGGGCCTGTCCCTCTTGGCTTCTGTCATGTCATTCTCAGTCATTCTCAGACTTTCTCAGGACGGGTTCCAGGAATGCTCGGTGCCCCTGCACTTGAGCCCAGGGGCTCCCCTCACTCAAGGCTGGAAGTGCTGTGGGGACACCGGACTTACATTGATAGGGCGCGTCTTTGCAGGCGGGACCACGTGGTGGCCATCCTGGCCCTGCGCAGACTGGGCCATCGGCGCAACCAGCGCCTCCTGCAGCAGGCCCAGAACCTGCTGAGGGCTGCAGCCAAGGCACAGGGCTCCCGGGCTGCTGGAGGCCATGTGCTCTTCGAAGAGATCCAAGTGCCTACCTCCGTGGACCTGCTGATCACCTGCATCTAATGCTCTGGGTCTGAGTGGGGGGCGGGCCTCAGGTGGGGACCGCACCTTGACCCAGGCACGAAGTCCCAAGGAGGAGCCCAGGGAGGTGCTCTCAGCCCTGCACCCAACCTGGACGCCCATAATCATGCAATGTTCGTTTTCAGCCACGCATGGCTGCTTACCAGAAAGAACAGCAAGAAGAGAGGTATTTCAGGCATTTGTGGGGGAGTGTTCCGGGGGTGGCAGAGGTTCAACACTGCCTACCGGAGAGGGCCTCCCAGCCTAACGGTCCAGCACCACCCTGAGTCTGAAAGTGAAGCAGAGTATTATTTTTTAAATAAAGGTGAATTAAAATGGTGCTCCGTAAAGAGAGTCAGGGTCAAGCTGCCTGAGAGCAGAAGGTCTGGGTCTCCAGGTGCCAAGGGTTCGGGATGGAAGGTTCTGTGGTGACTCCATTTGGTAGATGGTCCTTTTCTGCATTGTACAAATGCGGAGCCTGAGGCAGGCCCAGAGTTGGGAAGGCTCGTGCCTGTGGCTACAGAGAACAAGTCTTCAACCCTAGATCCTGGGTGCACTGGCCTCATGTGCCAAGTGAGCCTCACCCAGCAGGGGTGGGCACTGTTCTGTCTTTTTCTAACAGGCCTGGGTCCCTAGGAGACAAGAAAAGGGCAAGGCTTGTTCTGCGGCCTGAAGTGAGAGGGACTTCCCAGCTGTGAAAGCTGTAGAACTGGTGCGGGGCAGGTGTGAGCCACGGAGGGGGTGGGGGTGATCCTGGCGGTCTCAGTTCTGCAGGCAGGGCTGCAAGGAGACTGCTCCAGTGTGCACCTGTTACCCGACCCCTCCCCCCTGGTCCTTCTCTCCCGGAAAGCTGATACTGAAATTTGACTTTAGCCCCTGGCGAGGCTGCTGGGAAACCCATTTGCATTGGCAGCCTCCAGCTTGGCGGGGAGCCTGAGCGCTGAGATGGTGTGTGGGGGGCGGGGGTGGTGGGTAGACAGACACTGAATAAGGCAGTAACAGGTGCCTTCCCAGCACATCCCTCTGCAGCAGACTCCCATGAGCCTGACCTTGACCTTGGTGGAGGTGGGGGGTAAGGAACTGCAGGTGGGCCAAGGTCCTAAGAACTAAGTTGAGTTTCCCAAGGACAGGGTGAGTTCTGAAAGGTTGCAGGGCTGGGCAGGGGCAGGATCTCCTTCTAGGCCCACCTTCCTACCCTGTGGACAGCCAGGGTCAGGTCTGCCACAAGCCTACACCAAGGCTTGTTGAGTCTTGTTGGGGCACTGAAGGGAGCGGGAGCAGGTACTGGGGGTCAGGGGTGGGGCAGGCAGGAAGCCGAGGGGGTGTCCAGACTTCCCTGAGCAGGGATGCAGTGGGGTGGGGCGAGTGGAGCAGGAATGAGGATGAGGAGTGGTTGGGGCTCCCGGGCTCCAGGCCAAGGATGGGGACGGAGTGTTTTCCGGTGCTGACACTAACGAGCAGTCCTCTCTTTCCCTTGTGGGGAAACTGAAGCCAGCAGAGGGTGCAGGTTGCATCACACCAGGCCCCAGCACAGGTAGCCTAAGACCCTCACAGGGGAAGGGAGGTATCAGAGCGGCACCTCTTTCCCCAGGGAGGGGCAGGGACTGACAGGCCAGCCTGACTCCACATTTGACCTCAGTAGCCATCAGTAGCCTGGGTGAGTCCAAGGCTGGGTGGGGTGGGGCATGGAAGGTTTGATTTGGTCCTGGCCGGGGTCTCCCTAGGGAGCCCATACCCTGTGTTTGAGGCCCAGTCTCCTCACAGAAACCTCCCCCGGCAGCCCCTGCCCTGCCCCTGCCCCTAATAGGCCTGGTCCTCCCTGCCTGAGCCCCTTGGCTGGAGGCGGAGAGCCCTGGGCTGGGCTCCCAAGGCAGGCTGCCGGGGTAGGGAGGGGTATGGTCCCCGCTCTGCCACTTTCTAGCCATGAGACTGTAGGCACATTCCTTTACTTCTCCATGCCTCTGTTCTCCTAGCTGTGAAATGGGGGTGCTGTCTGCCTCCCAGGCTGGGAAGGGTAAAGTACGAGCCAGCCACAAAACCAGATGCCTGGCTCTCCTGTAATCCCGTGTTCCCAGGGCCTGGCCAGGCCACGGTCTGCAAGCAAAAGTTAAAAAGGCCCTGGTGCAGGAGTGGGGGACCTCTGAGTGATAGCGAAGCCCGAGGCCAGTGGGGTCGGTGAGTAGGGAGAGTGCCCCGGAGGAGGCTGGGAAGAGGCTCCAAAGTGGAGTAGCCCCTCGCTGACAGAGCTCCCGTTGCAGTGGAAAGGACTCAGGCTGAGACCCAGGGCCATCTTTCTGAGTGTGTCTGGGCCTGGAGACAGGAAATCAGATTTTCCTGGCAGGCACCTTCATGCCCAGGCGGGTATGGGTGCGTCGTGTGTGTCCCTGTGAGCCCAGCAGCGTCTGCAGGCGGGCTGACTGCCCAAGGCCAGGCTGAGATGAGCAGGAGGCCGACAGCAGCTCTGACGAGGTGCCATCGGGTAGCCTGGGGCCCAGAGGTGGTCCAGACCAGGGCCACCGCACTCTGGCCCTGGACCGTTCTGCCGCAGACCCTCCGGCTCTCCTACCTCGCCAGGTCCTAGGAAGCCTTGCGGAGAGCCTGGAGTATTTCGTTGGCCATCCTGCTGGCCGGGCCAAGTGTGGGGGAGGGGCTGGCCCTCCGAGGGCGGCTTCCGGACTTGCGGGCCAGGTTGTCTGGCTGATAAGGAAGCATGTGTGCATGTGTGTTCCTGGAATGTGCCTGGGAATGGAGGGGCCTTGCCCAGTGTCTGCATTCCTCAGGTGGAGCAGGACATCCGATGTGCCCCTGGGACCCGGGTCCTGGGCCCTCCCAGCTGGCCTCTGGTCCCGTCCCTGTCTGGCCATTCTCTTTCTCTGGCACGGCCCCCTTCTCTTTCCTCTCCAGCTCAGCTTGGCTTCCTTCAGTGCCCACATTTCTTGGGGTTCCTTCCCGGCTAGGGGGTGCTTCTGGTCTCTGGTTCCGAGCCTGTGGGCTCATGAAATAAGACCTGTTCTGAGAAGTTGTGGGGACCTGAGCCCAACCCAAGGGCAGGGAGAACACACGGAGGGCCACCCTACCCAAGCACAGAGCCCAGGTCCAAGGCACGACGAGCCAGAGCCTGCCAGCCCTTCTGCCAGCCCTAGGACCATCCCGGAGTAGCAGGCGGGGACTGGAGTGTCACCTAGGAGCCTAGCCCTAGCGCACTCAGCCTGGACTTGTGCCTTCCGTGGGCACCTCTTCCATCTGGGCTCTTGTGTGGGCACAGCTCCCCTTGAGAGGGCTGTGCTGTACAAGCCCCCGGGGCCATGCCAGGCGGCAGTGTGTTCAGGGGTCCACTCTGCCCTCCTGGCTGGTAACCCGGGGCCGCTTCCTCCCTGAGGCTCCGTCTCCTCCTCGTCTGCAGCTCGGAGAGCACCAGGGGAGGGAGGGTGGCAGTAATGGAGACCGTCCTCAGATCTGGGCACCAAGGGCACACTGTGAATGGCAGTCAGTGTGTCACCTCTGTCCCCGTACAGCCTCTCTTTCTTCCTGGCTTGCCTGGTGACCCCAGCTCCTTCCTTCCTGGCCCCTGACCACATGGGGCCCTGTACATGGGGGCCAGCATGCAGTCCTTACCGGGCCCCTACCCCTGCAGGGGAGGGGAGAGCAGGCTGCAGTGTTCTCAGAGTCACCCTCCAGCCCCGTTGTCACTTCCTTCCTTTGCCACCACAAAGTCCCTTTGGGAACTCCAGCAGGCCAGAGGGGCCCCTCTCCCAGGTCAGGGCCTGCCCCTCCCCCACCGGCTGTGGCGGGCTTGGCGACAGGTGGGTGTGCTGCTGACCAGGGCCAGCGCCCCCGAGGCCTGGGTCTGGGAGGACCAGGCCCTCTTGTAGGAGAGACATGCTGGCTGCCAGGGTCTCAGCCCGGTCCCCCCACCCCCGGGCTCCTCCCCTGGTGAAATGGTTAGAGGGGACTGAACGCCAGACAAGGCAAACCCACCCCTGGGTCCACTTCTCTCCTGGGGCCTGTGGGGTTGGACTAGTCACTGCAAACTTTCCTCCTCCTGGGGGTCCCCTACTCCGCACATATAGCTCCCCAGGACCATTCGTGGCCTTTAACATTTATTTGTGAAATGTTTTCATTTTTAACTCTCATAATGTTTTGGACAGTAACACAATCACAGAGCTCAGAATTCTTAAAAATGTTTACTTATTGATTTTGAGAGAGAGAATTCCAAGCAGGCTCAGCACTGTCAGCACAGAGCCTGACGTGGGGCTTGAACTCACAAACTGTGAGATCATGACCTGAGCCAAAATCAAGAGTCAGATGCTTAACTGAGTGAGCCACCCAGGCGCCCCCACATAGCTCAGAATTGTAAAAGTACAAAAAGGTTAAACTGAGGGTGGACAGGGGCGGGGGAGAGAGGAAAGTGGGTGATGGGCATGGAGGAGGGCACTTGTTGGGATGAGCGTTGGCTGTTGTATGGAAACCAATTTGACAATAAATTATATTTTAAAAAATAAAAACAAACCAACATCCGTGCAAACTTGGGGGGGAAAAGTACAAAAAGGTTGTAAGGTGAGGTGTCTCCATACTCCCTTCCCCAGAGGCCACCAGGGGCCCCCACAGGACACTGGCACCTGTAAAAAGCAATGCTCATCCGAGGAATATCATGAGTAGTGAAATGTCAGGCGTCCGTGGAGCGCCTTGCCGGAGGTGGCCGGGCTGGGGGCTGGGGCAGTCCCGTAAAAGCAAGTGATGGCGGACCCAGCGCTGTCTGATTGCCAGAGCCCTCAAGTCATGGCCTCTCAGGACCTTGGAGAAGAGCGGAGTCATGCCATTTCCGGAGCACCCACTGGGTGCCTGGCTGTGCTCAGGAACTTACGGCGCTCCCCTTCCCGTGGATCTGGGGCAGGGCAGGAGTCAGCTTCTGGATTCAGACACCTCCGGGCTGGGACCCCAGCTCTGCACCTTCCTAGCTGTGTGACTTGGAGCAAGTTACTCCACCTCTCTGGGTTCTATCCCCAGCTGTAAAATTGGAAGCATTACCTGAGAAAATGCACATCTGGTGCTGGATGAGGGCCTGGCTCGCCGTGCTCACTCACCGAGAGGTGCGTTACCGGGCTTACACGCACCCTCTCTTGGAAGCCTTTCCTGGGCATGTGTCCCTTCCATTTCCAGGAAGGAAGACTGAGGCCTGAGGGATGGAGCCACGGGTTGGAAAATACAGACGTAAGTGGTGGAGCTCCCCAGGGACCATGGGGTCTGCCACCTAAGCCCCGTCAGCACGCCTTTCTTCTCCAAAATCCAGAAGCTCCCAGTGGGGCCTGGCAGGTGAGGGGAGCTCCCAGCGCCCAGGTCCGGAGAGGCTTCGCGGAGGCCTCCCTCCCCTCCCCGCCTGGCCAGGCTCATGCGAGGCTGGGGTTCTCAGACAGCTCCCGATCTGTGACTTGCCTCTGTCATCAGTGGGGCCTTTTGAGGAGCAAACCTCCCGGCTGTTTTCCTGGAAGTCCCACTATCTCCGAGAAGGGCCCTAGGGCAGCCCCAGGTCGGATGAGACAGGAGCTAAATTTGACCATCTTGCATCACCATCTGCACTGCCCTGCACTCCTGGTAAGAGTTCTGGGCTTGAGGTGGGCCAGGCTCTGGAACACCTGCAGAAGCCATGTCTCCTTGCTTCAGTTTCTCCGTCTGCCGGACTCTAAAAGGACTGTGTGGCCTGGCTTCCTCGGGGCAGGCGGGGGGGAGTGGCTTCATGGGCGATATCTATTGGTAAACATTTGGCCAGGTGAATGCGCTCGTGGGAGGCACGCCCTGCTGGGGAGGCTCCTGGCCAGCTGTCCGGGCCATCCCGTGGTCCCTGGGGAGGTCAGCAGACTCCAGCTGAGGTCCGGTGCGACTTCAGATACCCTCGAACAAGCGACTTCCCCTATTGGGAAAGGCCGGTGGCAGCAGGGACAACAGCCTCAAGGCCTCAAAACTCTGTGTCCACTTACCCTCTGAGACTCAGTTTCCTCATCTGTCAACAGGGGATCCAATTCAATGTCATTGGTGAGTGGGGCATCCCCAGGATGTGGGAAGGGTCCCAGGTCAGCTGACAGCCTGAGACGTAACAGGAGAAGCGGGACTGCTGGGGAGAGCCGGGGTTAGGGCAGTGGTAAATGCAAGTCATCTCACAAAAGGAAGTGGGCCTGTGCCTCGGGGGAAGGCTCAGTGACATCCTGGAATGCCCTGGACGCCTGGTCCTGGGGAGTCCACCACATGGTCAACCCTGCCCTTGTGACCAAGGCACCCTGGCCAGTCTTCCCGGTGAAGCCCGGTTAGCCCTTCATTCCTGTGCCATCCCCTCCCTGGGCCTTTGCACCTGCTGGCCCCTGCTCCACGCTGCACCCTCTTTCAGCACGTGACTGGTCCTATCTGTGCCTCGGTTTCCCTCATCTGTGGAAAGGGGAGAATTAAGGAGTATCGGTGAATGCATGCAAAGCACTTAGAACAGAGCTCAGCACCTGTGGAGATCAACAAATGTCAACTGACTCCCCACAGAATCAAAGGCAGGGTCTTAAAGGGATATTTGCACACCCATGTTCAAAGCAGCATCCTTCACGATGGCCACAAGGTAGCAGCGATCCAAGCGTCCACTGACAGACCGTGTTGGATAAACGATGAAATATTCAATCTGAAAAAGGAAGGAGAGTCTGACACAGGCTCCCGTGGACGAACCTCAGGGGCAGCGTGCTGAGTGCCACAGGCCAGTTACAAAGGAGTAATAGTGCTGTGATTCTCCTTCTGTGAGCTACTCGGAAGAGTCTAATTCAGGAGAGAAAGTGGAATGCTGATTGCCAGGGGTGCGGGGAAGAGGGACTGGGGAGATAATGTTTAATAAGTATGGAGTTTCATTCTTGCGAGGTGAAAAGTGCTCTGGAGATGGATAGTGGCGAAATAATCCCATCATAATATTGCATAATAATGTCAACACTACCGAACTGTATACTTAAAATGGCCAAAATGAGAAATTACATTCTGTGTATTTTATCACAACTTAAAAAAAACCAACCAGTTGTTATTTCTGAGCAGAAGGAAGGGAGGCGTCCTGGGCTTCAGGGCCCAGAGTTGCCAGGGAGGAGCTGACCACTGCTCCTGGCCGGGCCCTGGCACACTTGACTACTGGGCTAGGCTGGGGAGGGCGGATGCCAGTCTGCTTCTGCCGGCTGTCCACTCCTCTCCTCCGGGTGGGGCTGGCCTGCTCTCCCCTCCGCATCCCTGGGGCGGGGGGGGGGGGACTGGGACAGCAGCTGGCCAGCACACTCCCACCCAGCATCTGATGCTCATTTCCTGCCGAGGCTGGCCTCTGGAAGCGTCTGGCCTCTTGGGGAGGTTTCCTCATCTATCCAGAGGGGATAAGAGCGCCTGCCCCTCTGGCTGTCATCCCTTGGCCGTCTACGCATGCCTGTTTCCAGGGGATTTCCCTTGTGTTGGGGGCTCCGTGTAGGGACCCTTGACCCTCCTATCTCAACCTGGAAAGGGGAAGTGAGTGGTGCAAGCACAAAGGAGAAGGCAACTTTTCCCAATTCCTGGCTGCTGCCCAGGGTGAGGCCACAGAGAGGGAGCTCCACTGAGGAGGATCTGGGGCTCTGGGGAGGGGGGCTGACAGCCCCCACCCCCACAATGATCCAGAAAGCTTCAGATTCTCCAGTGATTTCCCAATCCTTTGGGGTAAGGAGAGGAGATCTGGCAGGAAAACGTGGGGATTGCACAATGCGGCCACAGGAGGCAGTGAGCCAGGACCCCTTGGTTCCCACCCTCCTCACCCCCATCTGGCTGGATGAACTAGGGGCATTACCTTTCATCCCCCAATCTGTTCACTAGGGAGGAAGTGGAATGGCCCTCCCAGCCCAGGAGCACCGTGGCTCTGTGGGCTCATCTGAAAACTGTCACCTCCCTGCCCCCAGGGACTCAGGGAAAGAGTGTGGAATCCATCTTACTGACATCTCCTGAGGTCCCCCCACCAGCGCACCCCAGGGACAGGATCTGTAGCCCAGGCCCAGCCCGGTACTTGACCACCTCTCCCAAGGAGGAAGAGGAAGTTCTTAGTCCTGAGGGGCACCCCCAGCTCCCCTCTACCCCACCTACTCCCTGGCCTCTGAGACCTTTGCCCAGCTGACGGAGAGCAGGAATTTACACGTTGGGGGGCACCAAGGTAGGGGCAAACAAAAGGTTGGGAGGGGCAGAACCTTGAGCAAGAAGTAAAAGGGAAGCCGGTGCCCAGCCGGGGAATTCCTCAATGACACGGCTCTTTCCAGAAGGCCAGAATTCCTAAAACAAGAAATGGGGAAGGGGGTGAGTCGCTAATGGTTGCTCTTCACCAGCCAGGTACCCACTCCCCCAGACCCAGAGAGATGGAGAAACTGGGTTTCAATGGAAACAGGCCCAGAAAGGGGTCTGACCTGCTCAAGGCCACCCCGAGTAAGGACAAAGCTGCAATGAGCAGTGATCACGCCTGAGCTGTAGGGGTCTGGGCCTGGTGCCTCCGGAAGCCGGTCCTGGCCCAAGCCCAATCCCAGAAAGGGAAAGTGCCCAGGCGGGAGTCCCGCCACACGGTGTGCAACCTCGGCGATTTGCAGGTCACGTCACCTTTCTGAGCCATTTCCCCCTGTGAGCAAGGCTTGTGAACCCGAGCGGACGCAAAGCCTCCGGCACGGTGCGCTCCGTCAGCAGCTGGCGGTCCCTGCCGCCCCCATCCCCTTCCTCATCCCCACCCCCCATCCCCACCTCCTCCAGCAGCGCCCCACCCCTGCCTCCCTGGGGTGCACTGATGCCTGGAACCGGAACGCTCTACCCAGAGGGGGCGACCCTTGAGTGGCACAGGGACCCAGGGAGGGACGGTCCCCGGGACCTTGCGGAGAGAGAGCTCTGGAGCCGGGGTGGGTGCTGGGTCTGTGACGCGGGAAAGTGGTCCTGAGCCCCTTCCAGCCAGCCAATCAGAAGCCGTGGTCGGACAATGCCAGCGCCTGACCGACCCCGGCCGGCGCCGCTGCCCCGCCCGGGCTGGTGCGAAGCAGTGACTCCCCCAGACCCCGCGGCGGGGCGCGCGCGACTCGGGGCTCGGGGACCGCGGCCGCCCCCGCGGCGCTCGGCCTTGGCCTCCGCCCAAGGGTTTTCCGCGCCTGCGGGGGCGGGGCGGGAGGGCGGAGTCTGCGACTATTTCAGGCGGCCCCGGGCTCTGCTGGGACAGTGGCGGCCCGGCCCGGACACAGTAAGTGACCTCCGCCCGCAAGGCGTCTGTCCCCCGCCGCTCCGCGCGGCTGCCCGCCCGCCTCCACCCCGAGTTCCCGGCCGGATCCCCCGACGGAGCGGCCGGAGTGCACCCGGACCGCGGGGGCAGAAGGCTCCGAGGGTCCCAGGCCGCCGGCAGCCCCACTTCTAGGGGAAACTGAGGTCCCTGCACTGAGTTGCGGCGCGTCAGGGTGCAGGAGACTCAGATTTGGTTATCTCCACAGCCGAGAGCTCAGTCCTGCAAAAGGCAGGGAAGGAGGAGTGGGGGGGGGGGGCG
>PJEM01011558.1:0-42891 GCA_004023845.1 Helogale parvula | reverse complement strand
TTTGTGGGCATCAGGCCTGACCCAGGAAGGAGTGTAAAGGGGTGAGCGGTGCCTGAGGAGAAGCTGGGAGGCTGGGATGGGGGGCGGGGGGTGTGGGGTGTGTGTCACTGCTGGGCCGCAGGCTGTGGTCACATGTTATGACTGAGCAGGCCCCTTGTGTCAGCCAGTGTGCCCAGCCTTGAGCCCAGGCTTGAAAGGACACCTTTCCTGCCCTCCTGTGCTCTACCCCAATGCCGAGGTAGGGTTGACAGACAAGGGGACACAGGACGGCCTCTCCTTACAAAGGCTGGCTAGGGGCCAGCAAATGGCTGTGGGGTTTTGCCACTTCCTTTCAGCAGCACTGTGAGGTGGGGGTCCTCATCCTCATTTCACAGATGGGGAAACAGGCCAGTGAAGGAAGGGAGGTATTGCCCACACGCTAGTGGGGGGTGCAGCTGATCTCTTAGCCGTTTAGCTTTCCACTGCACCAGCCACCTCTGAAAATCAAGTCCCAGGACCTAGCCAAGGGGGTTGCAGCAGGACCTCAAAAGGGTGAGGAGGATTTTGTGTCACAGAGGCAAGGCGGCAGCGATGTCGTGTGGGGACCTGCAGGATCCAGGCTGGAGGTCAGGTAGAGCCCAGCAGGTGGGGGCACCGAGGGGGTGTGGGACAAGGAAGGGAGAGGTGAGGCTGGTAGGCTGCACTGCTGGTTAGGGCAGCCCTCTCCCTCACCCTAGCTGGAGGGCAGAGGTGGGGCCTGGCCGCTCAGGGTGGTGCCCAGTAGCCCCAGCGGGCTGGCCAGACCAGCTCCTGTGGCTGTGTGGCATGAAGATGGGATGGACTGGGAGAGAGAGATGGGGAAGGGGGTGGGCGGGGCAGGAGAGCCTGGTGGCCTTGCACCTTGGCTTTGGGGCTCCCCAGAGCACCCCTTGCTTGGTCCTGGGTTGGACCCCTCAGCCCAGGGGGCACAGGGGAGACAGCTGAGGTCCAGCAGTGTTGGACTCTGCTGAAGGCACCTAGTGAAGCCACTTGGGAGACACTCAGGCCACTTGTCCCCCAAGTGGCTTCGGCCAAACTCAGTGGTTTGTGACGAGGCCCTGGAGGGATGGGCTGGGGGTAGTTGGGCTGGTGGGGAGGTAGCAGAGGCTGTGAAAAGGGTCTGGCCTCCCTGATCCATGCCTGCTATGGGCTTGTGGCAAGCCTCTCCCACACACCTCCTCGCCTCAGTTTCTCCCAGATGAGGGGTCACCCTATCTGCCTTGCAGGGTTGCCACAGAGGTGAATCAAAGTGATTGTGTTCCATGAGTCACAACTCGTGTTTACTCTGGGGTGGTGGGGATCACCTCCGCCATCAGGGAGGCCTGATCCTATCTGCTCCCCATTCCCGGCCCTGCCTTGCTCCCCTCTCCGGGCCTCGGCCACGTTCCCCTCCACTGACCTTGCTCTGATATTGGTCACGGTGCCGGGGAGCGTGATGCAGGGGGTCCTGCTCTCCGAATGCAGCCTGTGAGGTGGTGGGGGACCGGGAGGCAGGAGGACGCAGCACCAGGCCCTCTGAGTTCCAAGCCCAAGCTGCTGACCACAGGCGCATTTCCCTGAGTTGGTTTTGTGTGCCGAGGATAATAAATCCCCTCCTTGAAGGGAATGAGGAAGAGATGGGACGGGCGCCTGGGGAGGGCACAGAAAGTGGAAGCTTCTGTGACAGTGATGTCACCAAATTTGGGAGCCGGCAGGGTGGAGCAGGAGCCGGGAAGCCTGGCTCCTGGTCTGAGTTGTTGGGTGACCTCAGATGGCTCGGTGCCTCGTTGGGTCCCTTGTCTCTGCTGACATGTGAAAGCCTCTCTGAGGCCCTTTCCCACCCCTTGAAGTCTGAGAGGGCGCTATGATTCCTAGACCTGAGCCTGGAGGCCAGGATAGCAGGTCGGGCTCTGCTCCCCGCATGGTCCCCAGCAGCCATGTTTCTGCTCAGAGCATCCCTCTGGGACTCCACACAGACAAGAGAAGAACCAGGCAAGATGGAGGATGGAGCAGCCTCTGGTGCTGTGACCCTCCTGGACCTCAAGTCTTGCTCTGCGCAGTGGCACAGTAGCCCGTGCTCTCTGCCTCCTCTCCCGGGGTCTCAAGGGTTGCAGGAGGCACTCATGCCCTCCAGTTTTTTCCCCTTGCCCAGGAGGACTTGCCAAAATGAAGTGAAGGCCCCCTCTGTCTGGGACACTTGACACGTCCAGATCCCTCCCTACCTCTGGTGATCTTGGGAGGGTCTGGGGAGGAGAGGGGTGCAGGCCCACGGCGGCCATGGCGGCTGTGTACTTGAGCCTGTCCGCTGCAGCCGCTCTTACCCTCCCTCTCCCCTTGCCTGTCTGTCTGCAGGCCTGAGCCAGGGCGATGCTGAAGATTATGACGTTCTTCCAAGGCCTGCCAGGCCAGCAGACTGTCCGAGAGGTTCTTGACCTCCCTGGAAGCTCCCAGAAGTTGCCCTCCACCTCAGAGGCGGAATCGGAGGCCTCCATGTCAGAGGCCTCTTCCGAGGACCTGGTGCCACCCCCGGAGGCCAAGGGAGCCCCGGACACGGATGAGGTCGAGGCTACCAAGAAGAAGAAGAAGAGGCCAAAAGGACTGGCCAACATGTTCAGCGTCTTCACCAAAGGAAGGAAGAAGAAGGGTCAGCCCAGCCCAGCAGAGCCAGAGGGCCAGCCGGAGTCCCAGCCTGAGCTGAGCGGCCCGCTGCCCACAGGTAGGCTGGGGCCCCCAGGCAGCGTCGGTATAGGGAGCGGGGGGTCAGAGCTGGCCGGGCCGGACAGGGCTGGGGCTCATCCCAGGGAGATGAGCAGGAGGGCTCGAGAGCCGGGCTCGACCTCATCTCCCCTCATGGTTTCCCCCCAACACCCTTCCGCGCTGGGAGGAGGCCCCCGGCGTCCGTCCCGTCGGGGCGGGAGGGGGGCGCATCGCTTCGCCTCTTGGGCGCCCGTCCTCTTCCTCCTCCTCCTCCCGTGGGCGCCGCGAGGTGGGACCCCGGCCGCCCCGCTGACCCCTGTCCCCGGCCCGCAGTGGAGGAGCTCAAGGCGGACCTGGAGCGCGGGCGGCTGGAGGCGGCGCGGCCGCTGCTCCTGCTGGAGCGTGAGCTGCGGGCGGCGGCGGCGGCGGGCGGCCCGAGCGCCGAGGAGCTGGTGCGGCGCCAGAGCAAGGTGGAGGCGCTGTACGCGCTGCTGCGCGACCAGGTGCTCGGCCTGCTGCGGCGGCCGCTCGACGCGGCGCCCGAGCGGCTGCGCCAGGCGCTGGCGGTGCTGGCGGAGCAGGAGCGCGAGGACGGCCGGGCGGAGGCGGAGGCGGAGGCGGCCGGGCCCTCGGCGCTGGCGGCCGCGCGGCCCCGGCGCTGGCTGGAGCTGTGGCGGCGCGGCGTGGCCGAGGCGGCCGCGGAGCGCCTGGGCCGCCGGCCGGCCGCGGGCCCCGAGGGCCGCTCGGAGGCCGAGCGCACCTTCCTGCACATGGGCCGCACCATGAAGGAGGACCTGGAGGCCGTGGTGGAGCGGCTGAAGCCGCTGTGCCCCGCCGAGCTGGACGTGGTGGCCGCCTACGCCGAGAGCTACCACCAGCACTTCGCGGCCCAGCTGGAGGCCATGGCGCAGTTCGAGCTGTGCGAGCGCGACACCTACATGCTGCTGGTCTGGGTGCGGAACCTCTACCCCAAGTGAGTGGGCCGCGCTGGGAGCGGCGCTCGCAGAGCCTCTGGTCCCCAGAGACTGGAAGGAGCAGGGCCTGCGCTGGGTCTGCTCTGCACTTGGAATCCTTGATTTCCTGGCTTCATCCATGTTCTGCAGCTGGGGAAACTGAGCCTCCGAGAATGGCAGGGACTTCATCATTCGTTCCCGAGCTCCCATTCTGAGCAGGGAGTGAGGCGGTGACCATCCGGGCAGGAAGGGGGGCAGGAAGGGCAGTGACAGAGGAGACCAGGGATCGTGGGAGCCAGGAGCAGCGGCCCTGGCCATCCTGAGTCACTTGAGGAAGCCATCCACCAGGTGGTGGAGGAGGAGGGGTAGGAGGAGGAGGGAAGGGAGGAGGACCCAAATTCTGCTTGCTGCCAGCAGTCAGAGAAGCAGGCAGGGGAGGGGACAGAGCAGGCCTGGAAGAAGGTGGGGAATGGTGTCCCCACAAACTGAGTCATCTTCCACTGCCAAGGCCGAGCCCTGAGACTTTCTGGCAGTTGTGCAGAACTTGCCAGTGTCTGGATTTACCCGGCAGGCTATGGGGCACTCCCAGGGGTGCAACCTGGCCATGTGGCCGTCGAGCTGGGTCACCCAGTGAGCCCACCGCACAGCTGGGCTCTGGTCACTGAGGCCCAGAGCTCCTTGGGTGGGAGGCGGCTCTGCTGAGAGAGTGCCTCGGGGTACCTCAGCTCTCCTGATTTACCCATACTCCGCGGGGCCCTGAGCACATCTGTCATTTGTATATACTGGGTCAGGAGAGACTGGGCGTGCTGTGTGGAAAGGCCCAGGCCATGGAACGCCAGGGGTTCCTATGGGGGCTGCCCCTGGCCCCCAGTGTGGAGCCCACAGGAAGGCTGGAGGCATAGACAGTGTGAGCAGTGTCTGAGGGTCTCGGAGATAAATCTGGGTGGCCTAGGGGTCTCAGCTGGTGCTGGTGGGTCAGCCTCCAGCGGGGGGCCAGAGGAAGGGCCCTGCAGGGCGAGGCAGCAGGGCACAGGGAGGTTGGCGTAGGGCAGGGGCTGCGGGAGAGACAGGCCGGGCGTGAGCCACTTTCTTCTTGCTTATCCTGACTCACCAGGAAATGCTGGGCACTTGCACCTCAGCCTTCCTGTCCCACTGACCGCAGGCCTTTTGGCCTGGGGCCGACTGGGGTCAGCACAGCAGGAAAGTGAGGCCAGCCGAACAGAGCCGTGGGGAGAGGGGGTCCCAGGAGGTGCTGTGCGGGCCTGTGTGGCCAGTGGCCAGAATGCAGGGAGCAGAGGGACACAGCCACATCCAGACGGGGAGAGGGGCGAGTGTCCGGGCACACAAAGGCCCCTGAGGAAGTGCTGGGGCTGGGCCATCCCTGGGGACCCAGGGTCCCACACAGGCGCCACCAAGTGGAGCAGCTAGGGTGGGGCAGCCCTTCCGGCCTGGACTGACCCACCCTCCTGGGGCAGCAGGGCCAGCCTGGGGGCGGTGGAATAGGCCAGCTGGCCCAGAGTGCAGTGAGGGCAGGCGGTGGGGAGGAGGTGGAGAGCCAGTGGCTTGTCTCACGGCTGCTGCCAAAGGAGCCGGGTTTTATCTGCATGAGATGGAGGCCTTGTGGCAGGTTGGAGGCCGGAGCTGGATTCGAAATGCGGGTGGCAGAGGGATTGCTGGGGACGAGGGTGGAGGCAGGGGCCTGGAGAGGAGGCTGGAGAGATGGTGGTGGCCGGGCATCGGGCTGGGTGGCTTGAGTCTGGTCTACCCGAGTGTTTTGGAGAAGGAGTTGCTTGGGAATGAGAGAGCCCAAGCAGACACGAGGATCCCGGGCTTCTGACCCGAACCACACTGGGAAGATAGGGGACCCGTGGTCTGAGACTGAGAAGCAGGGATGGGCAGGACGATCGAGCTCTGGGCCTGCCAGAGGCTGAGGCTGCGAAGGTGGGCTCCTGTGCGGGCGATGCTGCCCAAAGGGTGCGGGCTTCCTCACGCTAGCCCCCCTGTGCCCGCAGTGACATCATCAACAGCCCCAAGCTGGCCGGGGAGCTACAGAGACTGAGGCTGGGAAGCCTCCTGCCCCCCCGGCAGATCCGGCTGCTGGAGGCCACGTTCCTGTCCAATGAGATGGTGAGTCCAGCGCCGTGCCGGGGCAGGGGAGGGGCAGGAAGGAATCGAGGGGAGGCTCAGAGACAGGACACGGGCAAGGAGCTTGACAGGGACTTCCACGTGGCAGGGTGATGGGCTCCGTGCTACCCTAACCTGCCTCTCACCCCTCCCCCCCAGGCCAGTGTGAAGGAGCTGACGGCCCGTGCCCTGGATCTAGAGTGTCAGCGCTGGACCCGGGATGTGGCTCCCCAGAGGCTGGACAGCCACTGTCACAGCGAGCTGGCCATCGACATCATCCAGGTAGCACAGCCAGCCCCTGGTACTCCCATCCAGCCTGCGCGCACTCGGCGCACCGTGCAGGGCCCATGCCCCTGGGATCCCAGTGCATGCACACCCACGTGTCCATTCTGAGCACTGCCCACCCCCTGTTCCAGCATGTTCCCCAGTTTTGGACCAGGTAGGCTCTTGCTCAGTGCCCCCCTTCCCCCTTGCAGATCCTCTCCCAGAGCCAGGCCAAGGCCGAGAGCATCACCCTTGACCTGGGCACGCAGATAAAGCAGGTGCTGCTGGCGGAGCTGGCCACGTTCCTGAGGAGGTGGGTGTGCCCCTGCCTGTGCACCGGGGGGGGGGGGTGTCCGAGTAGCCACTCCTCTCAGAGCCAGCTCCCCCCTCCCTTGTGTCCGGGGTGTGTATCCCTTTCCTGTCTGGGGCATCTGTCATTATGAGCAGGAGTCCTTTCTCCCTCCATACCTCCTCTGGGATCCCTGAGAGCCTCAGGTGATCTGACCACCCACCCCTCCCAGCACCACAGCCCAGCCCAGGCCACCCCCCCATGAGGAACTGAGGCCCTGGCCTCCCTTCTGGTGGTGCCCTGGATCTCCAGCCCTGCATTTCTCTTGGTTGTCTCTCTGCCGAGGACACCTCTGTCCCCACCCCTCACCCCCTCTCCGGTATTCCAGCTGTAGAGAGACCTGGGGGAAGGAGAGGGGGCAGCGGGAGCCTTGGCCCCACTGGCCTTTGCGTGTGAAGCCTGTTCCGTGATGCTCGGGGGGCCCGCAGCCCCTCCCGGCGCTGCAGGGAGCCTGCCAACCGGAAAAGCACTCTGTAGACGGGGAGGTGGGTGGGCAGGCCGGAGGCTGCTATTGTCCCGGTGTTGGTGCGGGTGCAGCATGTGCCCCTTCCGGTTTCAACAGCTACCAGCGAGCCTTTGATGAATTTCTGGAGAGAGGCAAACAGCTGAGAAATTACAGGGCCAATGTCATTGCCAACATCAACAACTGCCTGTCCTTCCGGTAAGGGCACTAGGAGGGGTTTGTGGGAACGGGAATCACTGGGCCTGTTGGCCTCTTGGAGGGAAAGACCGCTGGGAGGGGGAGGAGGTACAGGGTTCTGGGGGGGGCGGGTGCAGCATAAGCGAAGATGTGGGATTAGAGCGGGCGTGGCCCATGAGGAGATGACTGGGGGCTGTAGGGGCAGCGGCAGCAGACGGTTATCAGGTGCTGGTTGGTCAAGCTCCCTTGCAGAGGATTTGTTCCTTATTTTATTCTAATGACACCCCTAGGAAGTAGGCGCAGTGGTTACGTCTGGTGAAGCAGATGGGGATCAAGGGCAAGTGTTCCCAGGGGCCGAGAAGGCTGGGTGCTGCCTGGGGGGCAGAGATGGGATGACCGGGACTGGCTTCCACAGGGAATGGGGAGTCTCGGAAGGTTCTAGAGTGAAAAGACGGTTTAGGAAGATTTGCCTAGGGCATTGGGCTCTCGGCACGGGGCTGCAGGTTGACCGCTCTGCCTCCGTCCATGCCCTTCCAGGACAGCCATGCAGCAGAGGTGGCAGACACAAGACCTCCCGGGCTACCTGCTGGCCCCCTTGAGTGAGCTCAAGAGTCACGGCTTTGACACCCTGCTCCAGAGCCTGTTCAGGGACCTGAAGGTAGCGGGAGCCCCCTCCCTAGGGCGCACGCTGAGCTTAGCGTCTAGAGGGGACACAGAGGGGGCCCGGGAAGGGGGGAAGGGCAGAAGCAAGGACCTGGCACTTGGTTGGCCAGCTGTTGAGGCCCATGCTGTCCAGGCGATGGGGGCCATCGAGAGCTTTTGACCCCATCCCCGGCACTTCAGCCCGGGCTTGGCCTCAGAGGGGCTGCCCAGGGCTGGGAGCACGCAGAGAAGGGTTAAGAGCCCCCCATTAGGAGCCGGTCCTGAGCCTACACACCACCTCTCCAGCTCCCCCAGAGCCATCTGCCCGTGCCACGTCCCCATGCCCGACTCACAGCTGTGATGCCCAGAGCCTTCGGTGCCCGCTGCCACATCTGCTGTGGGCCAAGAAATCCACAGAAACCCCTTGGCTCCTTTAGCATGGGTGAGGCAGGGGTCCCCGGAAAGGAAGAGTAGGGGATCCCTGCCTGCCTTCCGTGAGAGCCCACCTCGTCCCTGCTGCCCAGGGCAGGCGGCCGTGAGTGGCCGGCCGGCGGTGAAGGCCAGGCGGTGACCCTGGATGACTTGGCACAGGTTCTCAGAGGCCCAGCCAAGCACAAGCTTTTGTTTATGCAGGAATTTATTTATTTCATCGGGGGCGGTGGAAAGGCCCCCAGGCAGGCAGATGGCTGTCCTAGCTCCTGAGCTGCAGCTGGCTGACCTTGGAGAAGGGACCCTGGACCCTGTCTCCACTTCCCATCTGTAAACGGGGACTTGAGTTCCCTGGGGAGTCCTCGAGACCCCCTTGGCCCTGCGCTGGGTCCTGTGGGTCAGCCCAAGTGTCTGCGGCTGGTGGCCCCTCCTCTGTAGGGCGCGACCAGACATCCTGCCTCTCCCGTCACAGCCGCTGTTTAAGAGGTTTACGCAGACCCGCTGGGCCGCCCCCGCGCAGATCCTGGAGGAAATCATCGCCGCCGTGGGTGAGCGGCTGCCTGAGTTTTCGGAACTGCAAGACTGTTTCCGGGAGGTGAGGAGGTGCTGGGCTGGGGGCGGGGCGGGAGGCCAGTCTGGACACGGTCGTTACCGCGCACAGATCCTCGGAAAACACCGCACGCACGCGCACGCACCGCGCTCTTGCTTAGCATCGGCCCCTCGGACTCCCGACTTCAGGGCTTGGAGGGCAGGGCGGAGCTCGCTGCCCCCCCACCGTGAGGGCTCACGCCGCTCGCCCTCCGCCCCCGCAGGAGCTCATGGAGGCTGTGCACCTGCACCTGGTGAAGGAGTACCTCGTCCGCCTCAGCAAGCGGAGCCTGGTCCTCAAGACCGCGGAGCAGCAGCAGCAGCTGGCGGGTCACGTCCAGGCCGGTGCCGACCTCATCCAGCGCTTCTGCACTCAGAACGTAAGCTCCTGCCTACCACTCCCATCCACTCATCCACTTACCCATCCAGCCACACCCACTGCTACCGAAACCACCACGGGGATGGCCGGCCCCTCCCCCAAGTCCCTTCAAGGCCAGGCACGTCCCTGGGCCTCTCAAACTCCATAAGTTCCGACCTGAACTTCCCTGAGCCCTTGGGTGCCTTTTGGGGAAGGGGCAGCCTACCTCCAGCCAGACGTGTGCCTGCAGGGCTCCCCAGCGGCCTGGCTGCATCACGCCCTCCCCAAGCTCGCCGAGATCATTCGCCTGCAAGACCCCAGTGCCATCAAGATTGAGGTGGCCACTTATGCCACCTGGTACCCTGACTTCAGGTGAGAAACAAGGGCACCACAGGACCTGGGCAGTCAGCATGGCCCTGCTGGACCTGGGCAGAGCCTGGAACTGCCAGAGATGGCCCCTTCAGGGCCGGTAGAGCTCAGATACTGGCCAGGAGGATGCAGTCCCAGCAGTCAGCCTGTGCTGAGGGCTGATTGTGTGCCGGACATGGCCAAGATCTTTATAGCGGCTCACGCCTCTGAACCTCACTGACAGCCTTGAGAAGCGGATGAGGCCTGGGGAGCTTAAGGGCCCTGTGGAAGGGGACACAGCTAGGGGTAAAGCCGAGAGGGCAAAGCTGAGAGGGCAAAGCCGAGAGGGCAAAGCCACAGCTAGGGGTAAAGCCGAGAGGGCCCTGTGGTCGGGCTCCACAGCCCGTGGCTCTAGCCTAATGTGATGCTGCCTTCAGAGGGGAAACTAGGACCAGAGAGCCTAGGCACCTGCTAGAGGCCAAGGCAAGTCAGGAGTGAAGCTGGGGTCCACCACAGAGGTCAGCCTAGGGGTCCTCAGGGTGGAGGTGCGGCCCCCAGCTGCCTGAAGGTCTGGTGAACTAGGACAGTTTTTGCTTTTGACTGAGTCTTCTGACATGGTAGGGAAAGTTTGCCTAGTCTCAAGTTGGATTGCTTAGCCTAGTCCAGCCTACTATAGCCTCTGGCTGACCCACTCCATCCATCTATCCATCTACCCATCTACTTATCTACACACTCATCCATCCATCCATCCATCCTCCCATACAAACACCCTTCTACGCATCTACTCATTTACCCATCTGTGTAGCGATCCAGGCATCTGCTCATCCACCTTCTACCTGTCTCCAGCCATCTACCCATCCACCTACTCATTCATCCATCCATCCATCTACCTACGTATTCATCCACCCGTCTACCCATCCATCCATTCATCCCATCCATCTACCCCCTTACCTACCTATCCATCCACTCACCCACTTACCCATCCATCCACCCGCCCATATCAAAACCAATCTACTCATCTACCCATCCATCTAGCTATCCATCCATTCACTCACCCATCTGTCTACCTATCCAACAATCCATCTACCCACCCACCCACTCATCCATCCATCCATCCATCCATCCATTCACCCACCTATTCATCCATCCATCTACCCATCCATCCATTCATTCATCTACTCACCAACCCACTCATCCATCATCCATTCATCCATGCATCCACCTACCCATCTGTCCCCCATCCTTCCATCTACCCACCCGCCCACATACCCATCCATCTACCCATCCATCCTCCTTTCCTCCGTCCACCCTCCCATTATTGAGTGGTCTCCTGTTTAGTACCAAGCTGTTCTAGGTTACATGCATTACTTACGCAGTGAAGCATAAGGCACACCAGGTCTCAGTGCTCCCTCACGTAGGTTACAGCCTAATGAGGGTTAGCAGTAAGGAAGTAATCAGGCAAATAAATAAACTTACGAGCTGTAAAACAGTTTAACCAAGGTCGTGAATGACAGGAGGTGCTCACTTTAGAGATGGCAAACGTTGGGGGAGGTAACATTTTAGCTGAGACCCGCAGCGTGAGAAAGAGCTGTTCACCTCCAGAGTGTGGGGAAGAACGTTTAAGGGGGAGCAGCCAGGGCAGAGGTCTGCAGTGGGCAGGAGTTTGGTGCACTCCGGGGAAGGACTGGTGTCCGGGGCTGCGGGAGCCCAGTGGGCAAAGGAGAGTGAGGTCCCTCGGGGTAGGGGCTTGGCTGCAGGGCCCTGTGGCTTGGGCCAGGTGTCTGGGGAGCTGGAAAGAGCCGTGAGCAGGGCTGTTGGTGCCGAGGCTGGACTGACGGGACACTTTCCTTACCAGCAAAGGCCACTTGAGCGCCATCTTGGCCATCAAGGGAAACCTGTCGAGCAGTGAGGTCAAGAGCATCCGAAGCATCCTGGACGTCAGCACAGGAACGCATGAGCCCTTCAAGTCCCTATTTTCACTTATAAAAGTTGGTTAGCTTTTCCTGCCACCTGACCTGCTTGTGAGCACCCAGGAAGCATCGGACAGCACCCCCTTGGTAGGCAACCACCCCACTTGGGGTCAGTTCAGACCAGTGCCCCGCTTCCTGGCCCCTCGGGAGGCTTCCTGCCTGTTGCTGCTGCTTCTGCCAGCATGGCTAAGGCACGAGCCCCTGAGCAGCTGGGATCGGAGGGGCCCCCGTTTGTTTACCTGCCTGGCTGGGGGCGGGACACCCAGTGTGGGGGCAGCATTGAGCTGAGCTCAGCGCGTCTATGGAATTGAAGGCGGAACTGGAAAGGAAAGAAGGAAAGATGAAGTTTCATCGGCGGCCTGGGCCTCCGGGGTCCTCCACGCCTGGACAGGGGCGCCTCCACGGGTCCTCTGTGAAGTCAGCCTGAGGTCTGGGTAGGGCACACTTGACCTCTGACCCCTTGGCCTCTGTATCAGTGTCCTGTTGCTGCTGTAACCCATTTCCACACATGTGATAGTTTCAACCAGAACTTATCTTTCAGTTCTGGAGGCCAGAAGTCTGACTTCTGTCTCATGGGCTAAAACCAAGGTCTCGGCAGGGCTGGTTCCTTCCGGAGGCTCCGGAGGGACTCTCCTTGCTTTTCCCAGTTTTTAGTGGCCGCCTGAGTATCTTGGCCCCTGGCTGCCTCCCATCTTCAAAGCCAGCAGTGGCCCGTCAAGTTCTTTTCACATCACAGACGTCAGACCTCCTCTCTTGGACCCCGTTTTCCACTTTTAAGGATGCTTTTGATGACCTTTGGCCCACCTAGATAATCTGGGATCACCCCTTATTTTAAGGTTAGCTGGTCAGCAGCCTTAATTCCCCCTGCGACCTCAGCCCCTTGGCCTCCGACCCTGACATAATCACAGCCCCAGGTGTCAGGATGGGGGCATCTGGGGGGGGGGGCATTATTTTGCCCCCTGCAGCCTTCCTGCATCCCTGCCCTGCAGGGCACCTATCCGACCCCGGGAACGTATGGCCTCCGTTGCACTCTCAGGCCTCTGCCCCCCCACAGGCCCCTCCAGCTCCGGCAGGTGCAGTTCAGACTTGGGCGTGCCTCAGCCGTGGGCCTCTGAGCACTGCGCTGGGCGTGTCCCCTCTTTCCAGGTACTGTGGCCAGGAGCCTTCCTTGTGAATGGGCACAAAGGCCTCTGTACGTTAATAGGAGTTAGTGTGTTTGATGTTGTTGGTATTATTTTTGATAGTGTTGCTTTTGTATGTATGTACCCAGGACACGGTCCAGATTTTTACAGCTTGATATAAAAAACTAATTTCAAAAGCGGCTTGGAGTGATGTATTTGGGGAGCAGGGATGGGGGGCAGCAACAGCTTTCTTAGCCTCCAGGGGCCTGGGCAAACCCCGTCTCCCGAGGCCGCGTGAGTCCTGTCCTGCGGCGCCCCTCCCCCTCCTCACCGTGAGCATGAGCTTCGGGAGGGTCTGAGTGGGGCGTGCCCACTTCACTCTCTCGTGTCTGTCTCCTTACCTGTAAATAGAGGGCCGTAAGCCGGTTTGGCCTCGCCCACAGTCCTCCTGAGGACGCAGGGGGAGGCAGTGGACCCCAGACAATTCTCTCAGCTCCCCAACAGGCCCCTGGGGGAACTTACCCTTACATTTCTGGAACTGATCGCACAAAGCTGTGGCAGTGATCAGGGGAGCCCCACAATCTGCCTTCAGAGATGGCCCCAGCTCACCTGGCCCAGGATTTGGGGAGGGGCAGGGTCCTTCCATTCCACATACCTGAGGGAGGGTGCCCAAGGGAGCACGTGTGGAGTCTGGGGGCCCCTTGGATGCGGTACAGAGGAGGGAGGAGGGGCCTGCTGCCCCCGCGGGATGGGATGGAGCGGAGCCAGCCTAGCGTTGAGGAGCAAGGGGGGAGACGGTGGCCCCGGGACACCCTCCTCCCCAGAGCTGGGGCCTCAGGTCCGCCCGGTGCAGGTCCTGGCAGGTTGGAACCTCACCAGTGGATGTCTAGCTTGCTGCTCACTGCTCCCACGGGGCTCGGGGTGGGAGGGGCAGGGGGTCTTGGACCAGCGCACACCCCAACCCAGCACCCTCTGCGGGGAGCTCCCGTACCCAGCACCCGACACAAGTTGGAAACTTCAAATCCCTCCGGCCAGGCCACCCTGATGACCCTAAAAGCCAAAAAAAAGCTGGGGTGCCAACCCCCAGCTTGGCTGCAGCCGGGCAGATGGGGGGTCCTCAGAAAGCCTGGAACCCCCTTCCCACCGCCCCCAGCCCCACGCCCCCGCCTCAGCCAGCAGAACTCCAGGAGGAGTGAGGAAGAAGTCGCACAGGGGTGGGGAAGGGAACAAGGTCGCTGGTCTTGGCCGCCACCAAGGGTTCCACTTCAGGAACTTCCCCGTCCCCCAGGAAAATCCCCTTAAGGGAAGGATTTGACCGTAGTGGCAGAGTGAGTCACCAGGCTCACAGCACAGAGGGGCAGCCTGGACAGGGGGCCTTCTGCAGCCACCTGCTCTCAGTTGTGCACGGACATGGGGCCTCGTGTGACAGGGAGGGAAGGGCACAAGCCTCGATGGGGCCCTCCACGCCTCCCCCATCCCTGCTGGGGGCAGGGCAGCAGGGAGAGCTGGCCAAGGCCACCCAGGAGGGCTGACATCGCCGGAGGCCCACAAGAAACACGGAGCAAGTAAATAAACAGTTCAGGTCCAAGTGCGGCGGGGTGATGGGTGGCAGTGACTCAGTGGAGATTAAGGCCGTGCGGCTGGGAGGGCTCACGGAGGAGAAGGTACTTGGTTTGGACCCCAAACTTGATAAGGCCACGTACGCAGACCCGGACAGAGCAGGGCAGGGGAAGGAGCAGCCGGCAAGGGATGAGGGGAGGGGTAAGGGGAGAGCCAGAAGGGCCCCGGTTCTAGGGGGAAAGAGCCTCAGGGCTGGGCCAGTGGAGGGAGGAGGTGGGGCAGATCCCGCCAGAGAGGCAGAGGTCTGAGAGCCTCCGCGGGGGCTGGGAATTGGGGGTCAGTTCGGCTGCAGAAGGAAAGCCCTGAGGGTTTTGAGGAGGAAGTTGGGACTGATGTGATGTGGGAAAGACCTCTCTGGCTGCTGCGTGGACAGCGGAGGGCCGACGGGCGGTCAGGAGCCCCTTACGGGGAGCCGGGGTTGCCCAAGGGAGAGACGATGTCAGTGAGGGCTGCAATGTGGAGGGAGACGGCGCCGGCTCTGGGGGTCATGTCCCCGAACCATCAAAAAGACCCTAAGCAAGCCTTGGGGACTGTGGTGCCACCTCCCAAATGAGGAAGGCCTGACGGGGAGAGTGGGGAGGCCCCCGGGGGAGAGTTTTGGGGAGTTAAGCTTGAGAAGTCTGCGGAGAGAGTAGGTCTCACAAGATTGTCCAGGGCACGGCGAGGCCGACGGCCATCTGGGCTCTCACTACTCTGGGAGGGTGATGTGACAGCCCCCACGGACGGCCAGCGTCTGCCAAGTCAATGAGACCTCTCTGATCCAGCCGTTCCCCTTCCAGCAATGTATCTTTCTTTCTCTTCTGGGAGAGAGAAAGCTAGAGACGGGAGGGGCAGAGAGAAAGAGAATCCCAAGCAGTGAGGAGCCCAAGGTGGGGCTGAACCCCTGGGATCTTGGCCTGAGCCGATATCAAGAGTCAGATGCCCAACACACTAGCCACCAGGCGCCCCTTCCAGGACCGTATCTTTCCCACGTTGGAAACCCCCTGTGTGTCCATCAGTGACCCAGACAAACAATCGCAGTGCACCAAACAGTGGAGAACTATACAGCCATGAAAAGGAAGTTCTCACCTTCCTGGTGTGAAACTGTCCCAATACATCATATCAAGGAGAGGAAAGCCCACTGCATGACCGTCCGTGGGATGTTACGTTCAAACAAATACCAGGGGGAACAGATACCTACAGAATCTTACATCTACACACCTGTACATGCACATGCGTACATTACATCCAACTGCGTTTGCCTGTGCGTGCACTGAGGCAGCCTGGAGGAACTCAGGGGCCAAGGAGAGTGGTTACTTGTGAGTGTGTGAGCACACAGGTGTGTGTCTGCACACCAGAAACGGGAGGAAGAGAGCCGGAGGCAGGAGGGTGATAGGGAGGAGGTTGCAGAGGAGATATTTCACTATCTGTTTTACATTTTTATCACGGGACCACATGAACGTGTGATGATGTGACATTTGCGTGGCTGGAGGTTCGAGGGGGAGGAGGCGAGCTCCGGGGTCTCGGGCGCAGGGCCGTCGGGCAAGGGCAGCAGCCTGAGGTTTTCTCCAGCCAAGTTTAGTACTCACGTGCTGCCCGGGGTCCCGGAGTTGGCTCTAACTGAGAACAGGGCTTTGGTCAGCCGGTCACACCAGGGGACAAGCAGAGGGATGGTGTTGAGGCGGGATCCCTGGGGAGGTCATGGCCATGGTCGGGGGAAAGTGTGAGGGGCTGTGATATGAGGCTGGGCCAGGGGAGGGCTGGGGTAGAGTCACAGGAGGGAGGGAGTGCTGGGCAGAGGGCTCCCCGGTCACACAGGAGGACCCTTACAATTGAGGTTGTGGCAGTGATGCGTGTACTGGGGAGGACGCCCCAGGGGTGTGACCTTGAGAGACCGTGGCAGTGCCGAGGGCTCAAGGACCAGGAGGCCACCCGTGGACGCCGAAGCCCCGCCAACGCTGACGAGATCGTGGAAGGGATGCCGGGCGGGGACTGCTGTCCTCTGAGGGTGCCAGGGAGAGACCCCTCGGTGAGCGGAGGACGGGGGAGACGGCAAGCCTGCCAGCGGAGCTGGGCACCACCCGCTGTAGCCCCTGGCGTCCGTCCCTCGCCCGAGAGCAGTAGGACTGTGTGCAGGACCTGCCCCTGCAGCCAGGAGAGCGCCCTGCACAGTGTCTGTGGGCGACGGGGCAGACACGCCCGTGCGATGGGCTCTGATCCGCGGCGTGGGCGGAAGCCTGTGAAACAGCCCCCCCCACCCCCCGAAGAGGTCTCCGGGCTGCACTGCAGCTGGATCTCCAGCAGGTCACTGGGCCGGCCACTCCCGGTGACGGGCGTGCGGCGGGACCAGTAAGTCTGTGGCGGCGAGCCCACACCATGGCATCGTCTGGCGGGGGAGCCAATCCCTGGTCAGAAGCAGTGCCGTGTGGATGCGATTGTGGTAGATGAGGTGCTCCGTGCGGCTGTGAATCGTGGCGCCCACGGCAGCATGATGGGCGAGGGAGCCACAGCCGTGTCCGGAATATTCCGGAGAGGATGAATCACGGCCCTTCCATGATGGAGGAGCCCAACGCACAGCCTGCTGGTGGCACACAAGGCTCGCGGCGGGGGCCGGAGCAGCCCGGGCAGAGCAGCCCGCGTTGTCGAGCCCACGAATAGCCCCCATCCTGCCACCACAGCTGCTGTGTCTGTGGGTCATTGAGAAAGCTCTGCGGTGGTTGGGGAACGACGCTCTTCCGGGCCGTCCTGTGTCCCCCCAGGTTCACGTCCATGTCCTCAGCCCGGCACCTGAGAATGTGACTTTATCTGAAGACAGGACCTCTGCAGAGGCGAACGGGTTGAAATGAGGTCTCTGGGGTGGGTCCTAATCCCATACATCTGTGTCCCCAGAGAAGGGGGAGACTTGGAGGTAGACACGCACGTGGGGAGCACGCCGTGTGAGGTGAAGGCGGACGCTGGGCGGCGCTTCTGCAAGCCAAGGAAACTTCCAGAGCCACCGGCCTGGAGCCGACAGCTCCTCCCAGCCGCAGAGGGAAGCAACCTGCCAGGACTTGATCTTCAACTTCTAGCTTCCAGAACTGTGAGACATGCATTTCTGTTGCTAAAACCACCCAGCCTGTGGCACTTTCTGACGGCAGCCTCGCCACGAGTCCGAAGGCTGACGGACAGGACCTTTAATGACGCTCCTCACGGCGGCTGCTCCCACACTCACGTGCACAGCCCGGGGCGAGTGTTGCCTTCAGAGGGTGTTGTTCGCGAGGGCGCACAGAAGCAAGGACGTGAGGACAAGGGAACGCGGAAAAGAGAGAGAGTCAGGATGGGGACGGAGGAGCAACCTGAGCGGTGCCCGCACTGCCACTGTGCGCCTCACCAGCAGGCAGTTTTATACAGACAGCCGCAGCTGGAAACGGTCCCGGAAGATGGCCGAAGCCCGAAGCTCAATCAACACTCCAACTCAAGAAGCATGAAGGTCATTCGTACAATTAACATCTTCACTCAAGCAATCTAATCCCAGAGAAGCTGGGGGCAGCTGCAAGGGTTGACGAGAACTTTTGCTCAACCGCACTCTCCCTCCCGGCCCCCGGCCGCTGCTCCCCACAAGAGGGAAGCACTCAGGGAGCCACGAGGAAGTGCAGGCTCAGTGTGCGCAGACCCGGGAGCGCGAGCCCTCACGTCCTGCGTCCTGGGGCCTCACTTCCTCCCAGGCTCAGCCCTGACCGTGGCCCTGGGTGACTGCAGAGGCCAATGCCACCACTGACGCCTTGAAAGAAGCCAGAATAGGAATACCCATCACATTCCGCCTCACTCCCCAGCTTAGCCAGTGTAGACGTTGATGGGTCCCGGGGTATGACTGTGAACCACCGTGAGGGCCATCACGTGGTGGCCCCACCAGCACCTGCAAGTTTGCTGGAGCAGATCGACGTAGATCGACGTGGCCCCTGGCACTTGGTGCGTAGCCCCCGGCCTAGCTAATGCCGTGTTCTCCGTGCTAATTTTCAAGGACCAACCGAAACAGTTTGCTTTCTCCCGGCAGGGCCAACAGTGTAGCTTCACAGGGTGGCCTCCTCACCAGCCCGAAATTCCTGGGGGGGGCGTGAACATTTATTTAATAAGATGTAAGTCGGAGGTTCCACAACTATCTTGTGACGTCTCACAGATTTGTTCCATCTTGCAAATTTTTAAATGTTCGACTTAAATTTTTACCAGACTCACATAAACATACTTTAAAAAGCCAAATAATGGGCACCTGGGTGGCTCAGTCGGTTAAGCACTCGACTTCGGCTCAGGTCACAATCTCACAGCTTGTGGGTTCGAGCCTGGGATCAGGCTCTGTGCTGACAGCTCAGCCTGGAGCCTGCTTTGGATTCTGTGTGTCCCTCTCTCTCTGCCCTTCCCCTGCTCACACTCTGTGTGTGTGTGTGTCTTTCTCTCTTTCAATTTTTTTACTTATGTAAAATTTAAAAAATTTTTAAAAAGCCAAATAACGCTCTAGGCTCATAGTGAAAATATCCGTCCTCTGTCTCCTGCCACCACACCAGGTGCCCCTTTTACCTCACCCTGTGACTTCTGGTCCCCCTTCTTGATTTCTTAGTTTTAGATGTTCTCTATTCAGCTGTTATTATACGGGTCTTGAACAATTCTTTTCATAGTTTTAGCTAACATGATGAGACCTTTTCCCATGAAGATTATCTTACTGGGTACTGGGCATAAAGCGTTAGTCTAGTGAGTTTTGTATATTTAGTATGTAATCAGTGACCTTTTCAGATTGTATTATTTGTTCAAAAAGGCTTTTAGTTTAGTCTTTTATTTTCTGGATGAACAATCCTACCGTTTGCGGGATTGTGCATTCATGCATTCATTGTGTAATGTCTGTATAAAATACACACACATTGGAGAAGATTCTGGGAAGACAGCGGAGCAGGAAGCATGCAGAATCCATCTCCCCACTTAGGCAACAATCGGGCCAGCAGAATTGGCCTAATGTAACCTCTTTGGAATTCTGGAGTTTGTTGAAGGCTCGCCGCCTGTAGGGCAGGACTTGGACAATAAATTGCAATTACTCTTGGTCAATCTCAGCTCTTGGCTCCCTAGCAGCGCCCCCACGCCCACCCCCATGCCTGCCACGGGGCAGGCAGCGGTGCAGATGTTTCTGGAGCAGCCTGCACATAGCGTGTGGGAACCAGGGTGGGCAAAGAGGACCCTGTCCTCCAAATACTGGGGATCTGTGTTCCCATCACTGACTGCAGCGTCTGGTCACAGAGTGGAGACAGGAGGGGGTGGGGCACTGTTGCTGCACCTCCTCCACATCCTAACAAGACCCTCTCCCTCTGGCTGAAGTGACTTCCAGGGAATTTAAGGAACCAGTGCCCGTCTACACCCTTCATTTCTTGCTCTCACTCCCCCTTTCAAAGCCAGACATCACAGAGGAGGGCATTCAAAGACAACTGTGTGTATGGGGGAGGTTAGCAAGTAACCAAGTACACGCAGGGACATCTCTGACAAGACCTGAGAAGACGTGACAGTTATACTGCAGACTGACCCTCGGCACAGAGACAGCCTACAGTGATCAAAATAAGCAGGTAGACAAAAACACTAACAACAATGAGCAAACCCTGGAGAAGGGGTAGAATCTGATTTCCAGAGTTACTACATTATTACATTTAAATGTCCATGGTAATAAATAAATAAATAAATACATGCCCACCATTCAGTGAAAAGTTACAAGACATACAAAGAAACAGGAAGTAAAGGGGCTCCTGAGTGCCTCAGTCAGTAGAGCATCTGACTTTGGCTTAGGTCATGATCTCACAGTCTGTGGGTTCAAACCCTCCGTTGGGCTCTGTGCTGAAAGCTCACAGCATGGAGCCTGTTTGGGATTCTGTGTCTCCTCCTCTCTCTGCCCCTCTCCTGCTCTCTCTCTCTCTCTCTCTCAAAAATAAATAAACATTTAAAAAATTTTTTAAGAAACAGGAAATAGGCTTCATTCATAGAAAAAAAAGAATCAACAGAAACTGTCCCTGAAAAAGACCAGATGACAGATCTACCAGAAAAAGTCTTTCAAACAATCATCTTAAAGATGTTCAAAGACCTAAAGGAAGACATGGAGAAAGTCAAGAGAGTGATGTGTGAACAAAACAGAAATATCAAAAAGAGATAGAAACCTAAATCGAAATCAAGAAGAAATTCTGGAACTGAAAAGTACTACAACTGACATGAAAAATTCTCTAGAGGGATTCAAAGGCAGATTTGAGCAAGAAGAAGAATCAGTGAAGATGGAACAATAGACATACCAAGGCTGAGGGGCAGAGAGGAAAAAAGTGGAAGAAAAGTGAACAGAGCCTAAGGGACTCGGTACGCAGAGGCCCGACATACGTATTGTGGGCGTCACGGAGGGAAAAGAAAGCGGGGGGCCGGGGGGAAGGTAGAGAGAATATTTGAATATTTAATGGCGACAAACATCCCAAATTTGACAAAAGACACGAATATAAACATGCAAGAGGTTCGACAGCCTTTAAGTAGGAGGAACTCAAAGAGGTCAACGCCACGGCACATCACAGTCAAACTCTAACCGAAAAAGAGCAGCTCGCAGGTGGCACGAGAAGGAAATCGTCGCTGCTGAGGGCTCCTCGGCGAGACTGTCAGCAGACTTCTCGTTGGAAGCTTTGGAGACCAGAAGGCGGTGGGTTAATATATGCAAAAGCCCCAACACAGGGCTCAGTCCCACAAAGTATGAGATCATGACTTGAGCCAAAATAAAGAACCAGACGCTTACCCGACTGAGCCACCCAGGTGCCCAGGACACCCATTTTGAGTAAAGGTGTCGCCAGCGATAAGATGCGGCAAAACACCCAGAGAAGGAATGAGGCCGCCCACACCCACGGAGTCTCCCTTGCAGAAAACTACGGGCGCCTAGATAGGTGCCACCTGACTGACCCCATCTCCCCGTCCCACTCCTATGCTTCAAATTGTCCGGTACTGAGTGACCCCACAGAATCCCGGACACTCCACCCTGGGACCCTGCTAGAGGCAGAGCCCAGATCCACACTCTCTTTCCCTCCCTCTCTCTCTCTCTCCCCATGACCTCACTTTTTGGCCCTCGGTATGCCGTGTACACTCCCAAACCTGTGAGTAATAAAGCTTGTTCTGCAAAGTTCCATGATGTTTTTTTCTGAAGTGCATCCTATGATCACAATAAGAAATCAAGGGCTGGCCCAGCCAGATAATTGGCCCCAGAGAGGGAGATGCCTGTGGGGCTCTCTGTGAGCAATACTGGCCCGGGCCGGGGCCTCAGCCAGTGCTAGCCGAGGGGATTCCCGTGGGACTGACACCATGACAATGTACAAGGATGCAATTTTGTAATATTAGTAACCAAAGGGGGTGGGGACAGAACTGTAAAGGAGCAGAGTTTCTGTGTGTTATTGAAGTTAAGCTGGTGTAAATTCAAATCACGGGGTTGTAACCTTAGGATGTTAAACGTAATCTTCACGGCAGTCACAAGGGACGTAGCTATGGAATACACACAAAAGGAATTTAAACACTTCACTAAAAAAACAACCAGTGACTCACAAAAGAAGATAATGATCCAGAAAATGAAGGACAAAAAGGCTACATGGCAAATAGAAAACAAACAGCACATTGACAGAGCGAGTCTCTTATCAGTAATTACCTCAAATGTAAAGGGTTAAATTGTCCAATCCAAAGACAGAGGCGGGGGCGGGGGGAGAGGATAAAAACACATGACCCAACTGTCTACTCCCCACAAGTGCCTCAGCCGAGATCCAAGGACACCAACAGGTTGAAAGTGAAGAGATAAAAAAAGATAGTCCGTGCAGCCAAAGTCCATGCAGTTACTAACCAAAACAGAGCAGGGTGGTTCTACCAACACCAGACAAAACAGACTGAAAATCAGTGAGTTTATCAGCGACACAGAAAGACTAATTCGTACGTTAATAAAAGGTCCATGTATAAAATTAAGTCACTAAATGGTACAACTGAAACTAATGTAACATTGTCCACTATACTCAAATAAAAAACTTATTTAAAATAAAAATAGAATCACAAATAAATAAATACAAGGTTCAATATGGCCAGGAGATATGGCAACTATAAATATTTACACACTTAATGACAGACCATCAAAATGTATGAAGTAGGAGCACCCGGGTGGCTCAGTCAGTTGAGGGTCCAACTCTTGATTTCAGCTCAAGTCACGATCTGCGGGCTGTGGGATCAAGCCCTGAATTGTGCTGTGCGCTGGCAGCATGGAGACTGCTTGGGATTCTCACTCTCCCGTTCTCTCTCTGCCCCTCCACTGCTTATGTGCTCTCTCTCTCTCTCTCTCTCTCAAAAATAAATAAATAAAAAATAAAATTTAAAACTAAAGAAACTAGAAAAAGAAGAACAAACTGAACCCACAGGCACCAGAGAGAAGGAAACAATAAGGACTGGAGCAGAGATAAATGAGAGAGGAAACAGAAAGACAATAGAGAAAATCAGTGAAACTAAAAGTTGGTTCCTTAAAAAAAAAAATCAACAAAATTGACAAACTGTTAGCTGGATGGGTGAAGTAAAAGAGAGAAGATTCAAATTTCTAAAATCAGAAATGGAAGTGAGGACATTACACTTATTCCTACAGAAATAAGAAGGATTAAAAGAGAATAGTATGATCGATTGTCCAGGAAAAAATTAGATAACCTAGATGAAATGGACAAATTCCTAGAAACAGGAAACCTACCAAGACCAAGTCATGAAGAACTACAAATCTAAATAGACCTATAACTAGTAGGGAGATTGTGTCAGTCATCAAAAATCTCCCAACAGAGGAAAAGTCTTGGCCTGATGATCTCACTGGTAAATTCTACCAAACATTTAAAGAAGAACCAATACCACTCTTCTTAAATTTTCCCAAAACTTGAAGAAGAGGGGACACTTCCTGACTCACTCGGTGAGGTTAGCATAACCCTGATGCCAAAGGCAGACAGACACCACAGGAAATTACAGACCAGTATTCCTTTTCAACATTGATGCAAACATTCTCAACAAAATATTATGAACCAAATTCAGCAGCACATTAAAAAGATCATGCACATGACCAAATGGGATTTACTACTGGAATGCAAGGGCGGGTTGACAAATGCAAATCAATCCATGCAGTGCATCATAGCAACAAAGTGAAGAAACAACATGATCACCTCAATTGGTGCAGAAAAAGTGTTGGACAAAATTCATCACGCTTTTGTGATAAAACAGCAAAATAAGAATAAAAGGAAAACACTTCATAATCAAATCCATATATAAAAAACCTACAACAAAATCATACTCAATGGTTAAAGACTGAAAGCTTTTCCTTCAAGATCAGGAACACGATAAGGATGCTTATTTCCACTCTTTCTTCAACGTAGTATTGGAAATTCTAGCCAGATCAATTAGCAGAAAAATAATAAAAGGCATTCTAATTGGGAAAGAAGTAAGTTATATATTTGTAGATGATAATATCTTAAATGTAGAAGACCCTGAAGATGCCACAAAAAGCCATCAGAACTAATAAATAAGGTCAGCAAAGTAGAACACAAAATTGAAACACAAAAAAACATCGGTTGCATTTCTATATACGACACACAATCTGAAAGGAAAAAACAAAAAACAAAACAACTTACACTATCATCAAAAAGAATAAAATACTTAAAAATTAACTAGTGGCAGGGATAGGGTGGTGGTGAAAGACTTGCACAGTGTAAACTACAAGACTTGGCTGAAATAAATTAAAGAAGACATAAATAAATAGAAGACTTCATGGATTGGAAGACTTAATATTGTTAAAATGTCCATACTACCCAAAATCTACATATTCTATGCAATTCCTATCAAAACCCCAATGACATTATTTGCAGAAATAGAAAAACTCTTTCTAAAATTTGCATGGAATCTCAAGAGACCCAGAATAGTCAAAAGGATCTTGAAAAAGAAGTGTTCCCACATACTGATTTCAAAACTACTACAAAGCTACAGTAATCAGAACAGTGTGATTTTGGCATAAAGACAGGCAAAGACCAACTGAGTCGAATGTAGAGCTCAGATATAAACCCTCACATATATCATCAAATAATTGTTTAAGTTTAGTCTTTTTAGTACCCTCTATATCCAATATAGGGCTCAAACTCACGACACTGGGATCAGGAGCTCTTCCACTGAGCTAGCCAGGCACCCTCCATCAAATGATTTTTAATAAAGGTTCTAAGGCCATTCAATGGGGAAAGGACAGTCTTCTTAACAAATGGCGCTGGGGAAACTGGATATCTACAGGCAAAAGACTGAAGTTATACCCTTACCTCACACCATATATAAGAATTAACCCAAAATGGAACAAGGACTTAAATGAAAGACCTAAAACTATCAAACTCAGAAGAAACCATAGGTCAAAACTGTACAACGCTGGAACTGACAGTGATTTCTTGGATGGGACACTAAACGCACAGGTAACAAAATAAAATAGTTACAAATTGGACTTTATGATAACTTTTCAAATGTGTACATTAAAAGACACGATCCACAGAATAAAATGCAGCCCAAAGAATGGGAGAAAATATTTGCAAATCATATATCTGATAAGAGATTAATAGCCACAATGTGTAGGAAATGTGTAAAACTCAGTAATAACGGTGATACTAATAGTGAAACCCAACCTTTTGGTTCAAAAATGGGCAAAAGACTTGCATAGTCAGTTCTCCAAAGAAGATACATCGATGGCCAGGAAGCACCTGAAAAGGTACCTACAGAATGCAAACCACACCTACAGTGAGATGCCATCTCTCACCCAGTAGACTGTCTACCATCAATGGAAAAGTAACAGAAAACAGGTGTGGGCGAGGATGTGGAGAAATTGGATTCCTGGGCACTGCTGGGAATGCAAAATGGCGCAGCTGCTCTGGAAAACAGAACGGTGGTCCCTCAAAAAATTAAAAGTGGAATATGATTCAACAACCCCCAAGCAGGGTCTCGGGGATATTTGCACACTCATGTTCAGAGCAGCATTATTCACAACAGCTAAAACGTGGAAGCAGCCGAAGTCTCCTTGGGAGGATAGATGGATAAGCAAAATGCAGTAAATATATTAAATGGAATTAAATGGAGTCTCATTGAATTAAAATAGAATTGATCATTCAGATCCCCCCCCCCTCCTTTTTTGGCAGGATCTGAGCACAACACAGAGCTCGAACTCACAATATGTGAGATTATGACCTGAGCCAAAGTCAGACACTCAATTGACTGAGCCACCCAGGCACCCGAAGACTTTTAGAAGTCTACAAATATAATAATCATCCAGTCTTAATTATTTTGCAATACGCTACAACGTGGATGAACCGTGAGGGCATTATGCTACGTGAAATAAGCCAGTCCCAGAAAGAGGAAGACTGTATGATTCCACGCAAAGACAGAAAGGGGAAAGCAGAACAGACATAACAAATACAAGTGGAGATAGAGGGCCCAGTACCTCCACCCAAAGCCAGTTATTGAGTGCTTCCTCCTTCTCCTGCCGCCAGGGAGAAGGGAGGCTAAAAAAAAGGCAAGGTCAGGTTCACCGCTCTCATAGATGCCTCCCAAATGCCTCTGCACACACACTTCCCCTTTACCTTGGAGCAATTTCCGCCTCAGAACACAGACAACTTCCTCATTCTTTTACAGCCGTCTAGTACTCCATTGTCTGGTGCCCTGCACTTATGTCCCTGGTTTTCGCTGATGGACATTTAGGGAGTTTCCAATATTGTGCTACTGCAGTCCAAGTAACGGATGTGGCACCTGTGTCATCCCGCCTGGAGGTTAGAGTATCAATAAAATTAACCCCTAGAAGGGGGGTGTCTGGCTCACAGGAGTCTTTGTCAGCTGGACTGATGTAGCTAAACGGCCCTCCACAGGGGACGCGCAAGATTATGCTCCCAGAGCAGTGAGGGGAGCTCTGGCGGCCGTCAGCCTCGCCTCGAGGAAATGTGAACTGATCTAGTTAAGAAAGCAGACCGCTCTGTGCCTGTGCGTGAGCGAGCGGGGAGGGCCAGGGGCAACTTGCGAGATAATCCAGGACACAACCTTTCTCACTGTGATAGCTTCATGAGCAGACGCACATATGAAAACTTATTAATATACTTTAAATATGCTGTTTATCGTATGCCGATTATATCTCTGTAAAGCTCTTTCTTAAACACGAAGGCATAATCATTTATTTTGTCTTATTAGATTATCAAAAAATAAACAAGATAACTGCCTCCAGGTCTGGCAAAGCTGTGAGGAAGCCGGCTTCCTTATCCGTGGAAGAATGATTTGGCAAGTCTTTTTGGAATGAAGTTTTGCATGAGCCATTACAAAATGTTTCTATTCTTTGGGGAAGAAAAAATATAAGCTCTTATTAAGATCCTATTCATTTATTTCTTTTCTGTCTCAGTGAAATTGAGTTCCACAGGTTGTAAGGCTGAGTAATGAATTTCCAGAGCCTGGCTTTTTTTTTTAAATCTCTGCTTTTTAATTTTTGTAATGTTTATTTATTTTTGAGAAAGAAAGAGACAATGTGAACAGGGGAGGGGCAGAGAGAGAGGGAGACACAGAATCTGCAGCAGCTCCAGGCTCTGAGCTGTCAGCACAGAGCCCAACTCAGAGCTTGAACTCATGAACCTGAGATCATGACCTGAGCCAAAGTCCAACACTTAACTGACTGAGCCACCCAGGCGCCCCTCCAGAGCCTGGTTTTAAAAAATCAAAGTCTACATAATTAACAAAAGGCACGGAAGGCACCTGCACGACTGTCAGTTAAGTGTCCTTCTGACTCTTGATTTTGACTCCGGTCATGATCTCAGTTTCGCGGGTTTGAAGTCCACGTCAGGCTCCGTGCTGATGGTGTGGAGTCAGCGTGAGATTCTCCTCTCTCTGCCCCTCCCCGGCTCGGACTCTTTCTCAAACACCAATAATAAATTAAAAACTTAAAAAAAAAAGGACCTGATGTTAAAGATATCTCTTTCCCCCTGACAACACGGAGGGAAAGATACCATTCTGAATTATAAAACCAAAGAATTTGATTTGGCAAAGGTGTTGAATCGTGTCACTTACAAGTGTGTAAATCTTGTTTTCCTTCAAAAATGGGACTCGTCTGGATATTCATAACTATTACCAACTTGCTTATTTCTCACTTTCTGTCAATCTGTCATTTAACGAAAAGGGTCTTAGGGGCGCCTGGGTGGCTCAGTCAGGTAAGTGCCTGACTTCGGCTCAGGTCATGATCTCAAGTTCGTGAGTCTGAGCCCCGCGTCGGGCTCTGGCTGACAGCTCAGAGCCTGGAGCTGCTTCAGACTCTGTCTCCCTCTCTCTCTGCCCCTCCCCTGCTCATGCTCTGTCTCTCAAAAATAAATAAACGTTAAAAAAAAATTAAAGAAAAGGGTCTTACAATGTGTCTAAGAAGATCCCTTCAGACAGAAAGCTGGAACTCTGCTCACTTTCCTCACTTGGTAACTGTTGCCCTGGAAACATGTGCAGTCGTGTTTCTGGACTCGTGGGGGGCGGGGTGGCAGATTTCTCAGACAGAAGAGGTTTGCATCCCTACTACACTTCTGACCATATAAAGACGTGGAGTCATGGCTCACCGTGAGCGAGATCTCTGAGGTACTAATTATACCCCTAGGGAATATGTGTTTCAAAGTAATAGGGCAAACACAAGTCATACAGATACAAGAGTCTCATTGTAGGGAAAACTGGGAAATCCCTAGATATCCAGCAAGAGGGAAGGAGTCAAACAAGGACAGTGTGGCCGTTCAGACAACAATCTGGGTCCATTGTCACTGGGGGGGAAAACGTCCATGGCGAGGCATTCAGTTGAAGTTCAAGTTTGCAGACCAACGTCGATAGCAGGGTTGTTACATCAATATAGGTGCATTTGTACCAACGTGCCAGCAGGGCCTAGGCCCGGGGTGGGGGCGCCAGGCGCTGCCCGGGCGAGGGGAGGGATGGCACCCAGTCTGTGCTTCACGTAATTCCTTAGAGCCGATTACTTCTGAAAATACGTACCTTAGCAATAGAATGCTTCCCCAGAGGTCTTGCTTAAGGTGAGCCAAGACTTCCAACCTGTGAGGCTCTTCTTTGTTCGGATTTTTGAAAACAGTGTTTTGTACAAACAGGGGGTGAGGAAGGCATTTAAGACCTATGTTTAGTGCTTAAGTCTGTTGGGATTTGTGAGTGATTTTAAATTCCTTATTTTTATATTGTATTGAGTTTGGACACTTTCTCCAATGAACTGCTTTTGAAACAAAAAAAAAGTTGGGGCGGGGGGCTTTCTTGCCCAGGAAGGTGTCATCGGGCCAGGGAATGAAAGGGGACTTGGGTCAGGCGTGGCCAGCAGGTGGGCTCCTGGGCCGGGGGTGTGTGTTTCTCAGGGGAGGGCAAGGTGTGGACCTTGAAGGGCAGGAGCTGAGTCCCAGGACCAGCCCCGTGGACTCAGCCATGCTGGCCTGGTGCGCTGACTGACATCCTGCTCCCTGAGAAGCAGAGACGCAGCCCTACTGTGTGCAGGAGCCCTCGGGTCGTCCTACCGCTCGACCAGAGGCACAAGAGTTCCACTTTAGCCAACAGGGCCCCCGCCTCAGGTCCCCCAGCCCCACGGGGAGGAGGGGCAGCTCTGGCCGGCGCCCGAGTGCAGGGATTACAGCAATCCACGTGGAACTTTGTTTTTTTCTTCCCCGGAAGCCTGATCACTCGTCTCCAGCCTTGCTCTTTTCTCAGCCCTAAATAAGCAGCCGACAATTCAGTACTGCCTGGGATCAGGTCCGTCCCTACCTTAGGTGTCTCCCCTCCCTAGACCAGATGGCCACGTGTGTTCCTCGCAGCTCTGCCTACTTGGGGTGGAGGGTTCACTTCACCACTGCTCCTTAGGTACAGTCCTGAGTCTGGAAGCAATCTATCTTTAGCTTTCACCAAAATATCAAGTGGTTCTATGTATGAATCACGCCACGTTGTGTCCTCTTCTATCAGCCAGTCCAGGAAGGTCTCGTGAAGACACAGGAGTGTGTTGGAGGAGAAGCGTTGGCGCGGAGAGCTGGGTAACCCGCGGGTCTGGACCAGCTGCTCACGGAGCGTATTTGCACTCTTTGGGTTTGATCCCACATCAGCGTGGTCCACTCTCTGATGAACTGCTTCTGGTCCCCCTGACTCTAAGACTTGGTAGATCTTATAATGTCGCATCTGGAGGCACCTATGGCCTCACGGTCACTTCATGTCCTGTGGCGTGGTGCTCAGACCCTACTAGGACCCAGTGGCATGGCAGGATCTCTTTCTCAAATTGCAAGTGGCTACCAGCTCCGTATGTCATGACTCCACCCCAGAACCCCAGAGGCTCTGCCCTGTGACTCCCCCATTAGGCTGGCCAGAGGTTTCCCACGGCATCGTTACCTAGTACAGATATTTCGAGTACCATTGGGTCTACTGTGAAAGGGCAGCTCTGGGCCCCACTCATGGAGGAGGGGCAACGCACAAGAACTTCTCCTCCACCTCGAAGGGAATGTGCGGACACACCGTGGACCACTGGACCCCTAAAAACATCATCAAGGTGCAGCTGATTTAAGGTCTAGCCCCCCTCTCTGGCACGCGTGTCACTCAGCAGTGCGTCCGGAGTGCTTGCTCCTTCCCGTGCGACGCATTAGGGTCATTCATCCAAACGGCGAGCTTGCAGACGCTTCTGCGCACTGCAAGGCCTTGTGGGGGACGTGGTGGCCGGAGGAGAACTAAGAGTCCTCGGGGCAGTGAACATGTTCCGCTGTCTTTTCCATGTCAGGCCAAATCACTCGAACCTCTTTACTGATGGGGATTGAAAAGATCGTATTTGCCACATCAGTGGCTGACACGCGGTGCTGGAGGCCAGGCTGATCTGTTCGGGTAGAGATGACGCACCCAGCACAGACGTAGCAATCTGGGCTTCTGCTCGGTCAAGGTGACAGTGGTCCGTCGTCACTGCCGATCGTCCTGGCTATTTCAGGGACCTACAAATGCACTAAACAAGGAGACCCCTCCGTTGCAAAAGCTAAGGAGGCCCCACGCTTGGGGGACACGTCAAAAGGACATTAGTCTAAATGAATAAGGCTCTAACTTGTAAACTGTGGGATTATTTTAGATTCGGAGGGGATCACAACTGTAATTAATTGTAAACTGCTCACTGAATAAAACCACCGACTTGATAGTTATGCTGAAAAAGCAAAACGGAAGGTAAAGAGCGTTTATTCTTTTAGAAGAATGCCAGCTCGCGTGGGCAGAAGTGATGCGAGTGTTACAAAATTACCTTTTCTGCAGCCTCCTGTGAAGGGCTGTGGCGCAGGGCCCGCGCAGACGTGGTCCGGGACGCAGGACCAGCCCCTGCCTGGGACATGTCCGTTCCATGGCCAGCAGCGGGACAAGAGCCCAACCCAAGTTCACAAGCATATTGTAATTTTTAAAAATTTATTGTTTATTTATTTTTGAGAGAGAGTGAGCCAGGGACAGGCAGAGAGACAGGGAGACACAGGATCCGAAGCAGGCTCCAGGCTCTGAGCTGTCAGCACAGAGCCCGACGCAGGGCTCAAATTTATGAACTGTGAGATCATGACCTGAGCCAAAGTTGGACAATTAAACAACTGAGCCACCCAGAAGCCCCACAAGCATATATATACTTTTTTAATTTTTAAAAACATTTTTATTATTTTTGAGAGACAGAGAGAGACAGAGTGTGAGTAGGGGAGGGGCAGAGAGAGAGGGAGACACAGAATGGGAAGCAGGCTCCAGGCTCCGAGCTGTCACAGCGTAGAGCCCAATACAGGGTTCAAACCAGCTAGTCATGAGATCATGACCTGAATCAAAGTCAGACGCTCAACCGACTGAGCCACCCAGGCGCCCCAAGCGTATTTTTTTAACTCAAGCTCTTTTATTTCTTTATTTATTTTTGAGAGAGAGCGGGGGCAGGGGAAGGGCAGAAAGAGAGGGGGACAGGGGATCTGAAGTAGGCTCTGCACTGACAGCAGAGACCCTGATGCAGGGCTCGAACCCATAAACTCCAAAACCATGACCAGAGCCAAAGTCAGGTGCTTAACCGACTGAGCCACCCAGGCGCCCTGACAAGTGTATGTAATGTCCCTGCCTGTGTCGTGTCTGCTAACGCCGCATTAGCTAAGGAAAGCCTCAGGGCCAAGCCCAGGACCTACGGGAAGGGGAAGTACGTGTCCTGCACTCCAGTGAGAGATGCCATCAGGCCACATAGCAAGGGAAACGGAGGTGTCATTCTAGAACTGGGAAGGGGTGAAGAATGGAGAACAATGGTCTACCAAAGATGTGAAGGATGCGAAAGCCATTTGGTGAAATTGGCGAGATATTTGCAAGAGGTAAAAAGTGTCAACACACAGAGACTAGCTAATTTCAAAGAAAAAACGATGTGGTAGGTACACAATGGAATATTATTCAGTCATAAAAAGGACAGCACTGTGGATGGACTAGAGGGTCTCATGCTGGATGAAACAAGACAGAGAAAGACAAATACCCTATGCTTTCATTTATAAGTGGACTCTGAAAAACAAAACAAATGAACAAAGAACACAGAAACACTCATCAATACAGAGAACCAACTGGGGTTGCCAGAGTGGGGTGGGGGTGGGGGTTGGATAGGTGAAGGAGGCCGGGGGATACAGCTTCCCAGTTACAAAGTACATAAGGTGCAGGGATGAAAAGTGCAGCGTAGGGAACATAGTCAGTAAAATGGTAACAACTTCGGTGGTGGCAGGTGGTAACTAGACTCTGGGGAAACTCTCATCATGTATATAAATGCGAAACACTATGTTGTACACCTGAAACTAACATAACATCGTCATGTTATGTTATGTCAACTATACTTTGACTTTTTAAAAATAATTAAAGAAAAATCAAATACTCTTACATTCCCACGGAGAGTCCGTCTTTGACCCAGGGGTGCCTTAGAAGTGTGGTTTTCATTTCTAAATATTTGAGGATTTTTTCCCAGAGATCTTTCTGTCATTGTTTGCTAATCTAATTTCACCGTGGTTAGAAAACATACTTCGTATGACTTGAATACTTGTCTGACTTTTAGATTCACTGAGATTTGCTTTATGGCCCAGAATATGATTTGTCCTGGCAAAGGTTTGGGTGCACCTGCAAATGCGTGCTTCCGGGTTGTGTCGGGTGAAGTGTTTTATAAATGTCAACAACGGCAGCTTTGTTGATAGTGAGGTCCAGTCTATTTTCTTCCTGAATTTCCGCCCTTGTGCATTAGAGCGGTGTAGACTTCTCCAGCTACCTCGAGAGGTGGATGCCGGTTGTTTCTTCTGCTACTTCGATGGGATTTTGTTTCATTTATTTTGAAACTTTCTTATTAGGTGCAGAAACATTTAGAGTTGTTATGTTCTCTTGATTAATGGACCCCTTTGCCCTGTTTCTCACTACTATTCTTTCCTCTGAAATCTATCTTGTCTGATGTTACTGAAGACAGTCCAGTTGCGGGGCTCCAACTCACAAAGCACAAGATCATGACCTGAACCGAAACTAGGAGTTGGACCCTTGACCACCGAGCCACGCAGGTGCCCCTGTGCCTCTGTTTCTGAAGGATATTTCCTCCGAGTGGTGAATGTGATGTCAGTTGGGCTGGCTGGCTTTCTTTCTTTCTTTCTTTCTTTCTTTCTTTCAATTCTATAAAAAGCTGCCCCACCATCTTCTGACGGCGTCGTCTCTGACATTGGGTCAATCTTTCCTCTACCTTCTGAAATATGTGGCCCCAGTTACACGGTGTCCTATTGCCTGAGCTTTCATCTGCGCCTTTCGTGGGTCCCTTTTGATTGATTTTTCTCCTCTGTATCGGGTCTGCCTTCCTTTTCCCTGAACACCTGGTACTTTTCATGGGAAGTCAGACAATGTGAAGATTACCTTTTCGGTGCTGGATATTTCCGTATTCTGTAACTATTCTCGGTCTTTGTTTGGGGGGCGCCGCTGCTGCTGGGCGGGACCCAAGTAGCGCTTAGTCTAGGGTTAATTTTCCCTACTCTGCGCCAAGACCCTGTTAGCACCCTCACCATTGTCCGGTGAAGGCTGAGTTTCCCGTTCCGGTGGGTGGGGACGGACAACTACGCCCCAGGGTGTCAGCACCGGGCGCTGCCACCTCCAGTCCACGTGGGTGGTTGCCCGCCCCGCTCAGGGAGGTGTCCCTCCTGGGCCAGCCCGTTCCCAGCTGGACGCTGCGGGCAGCACCCCCGCAGGGCTCCAGGGCTCCCTGTGTGCCCTTCACTGCTCAGCCTCACGGGCTCTAACCCTGTGGCTTCCCAGGGCTGCACTCAGGAGACGCCGCCCCGTCCCTGCCTCGAGCGTGGCCTGTGGCCTGGGGCACTCCAGGCAGCGCACAGCGGGGAGCACAGCGCCCCCCTGGCCCCCCAGCATTGCCTGCAGCCCACAGCCCGGGAGGGGGGGCTTGAGCCCGCCCTCTCCTGTGTTTTTGTCAGGTTTTCAGTGTTTAGGTCGGAAGGGAAACCGGCCTTCACTGTTCCATTTGACCAGAATTGGACGTCCTTTTGCATGTGTTTTTAAATTTTTTTAACGTTTATTTATTTTTGAGAGAGAGCAGAGCACGAGTGGGGGAGGGGCAGAGGGAGAGGGAGACACAGAATCCGAAGCAGCTCCAGGCTCTGAGCTGCCAGCACAGAACACGACGTGGGGCTCGAACAAGCCGTGAGATCGCGACCTGAGCTGAAGTCCGACACTTAACCGACTGGACCCCCAGGTGCCCCTTCCTGCATGTTCTCAAACGGAGTCTGGGAGCCTGATTTTAAAATCTGAGTGCAGGGGCGCCTGGGGGCTCAGTCGGTTAAGCGTCCGACTTCGGCTCAGGTCATAATCTCACGGTTCGTGGGTTCGAGCCCTGCATTGTGTTCTGTGCTGACAGCTCAGGGCCTGGAGCCTGCTTCCGGTTCTGTGTCTCCCTGTCTCTCTGCCCCTCTCCTACTTGTGCTCTGTCTCTGTCTCTCAAAAATAAATAAACATTTAAAAATTATTTGAAAAAGAAAGAGACTATTAAAAATAAAACCTGGGTGCAGTCTGCCCAGCTCGGAATTGGCAGAAATCATGGGTGGTCCTGCAGCAACAGTGAGAAGTTGGCTCCGGGCCTTTCCTTCAGGTTAGTTGGCTCTGAGAGTAACAGTCACAAAGAACGGGCCCGTCACCTGCGCGTGGCGGGAGGGGTGAGCAGTTCTGGGCAGGTTTGCAAAGCCAAGCTCTACATAGAGGCCAAGCTCTTCCTTCTCAGGGAGACCTGAAACGACCACTTAGAGCAAAATTCCGTCTGCTTTTGCTCCGTTCTGAGCCCCGGGAAGCCGCCCACAGGCTGGTGCGGGCACCCCCCCCCCCGAGCTGTGCTCCAGATCCCCCCCCCGTGGGGCCCCCCAGAGCCTAGCGCCTGGGTCCCGTTCGCCAAGTCAGAACAGCCCTGCTGGGGAAGCGGGGCCTTGTTTTCACGCCCTGGCCCTGGCCACGGCCACGGCGAGTCTGATCTGTCAGCCACGGAGCCTAGTGACCTCAGAGGAAGTCACTGACTCCAGACCCCAACAGGAGTCCACTGACACCTGACCCCAATCACTGCCGGTCTACACAGTTACAGCCTCCACTAAAGACCCCTCTGACCGCGAGCTCACCAGGGCTAAAGCTGGGGACCCAGCCCTTGTCTGGAAACCACAGGGGGCCGTCACCAGGTCACTTCCCAGCTGGGGCTGTGCCTCCACCAAGCAGATGTGGCTTCCAGCACATTCCTGAAATTCTCCAGACACAACCGGAGGGCAGGAGCAGGGAGCTGCGGGCGCTTGCAGAAAGCGCAGGCGGCCCGGGTTCCTTGGGGGCGACCCTCAGCGGTGGGGACACCGTGTGCTCTCAGGTCCTCTCTGTGCTGGATGCAGCGCTCAGGGGTCTGCTGCACAGCAGAAGCCAGTGAGAAGCCAGGAAGGAAACGGAAAGCCAGTCAGTCAGCATATGAATGCCTGGAAGAAGCCAGTCTAAAAAGGCTACACTGTGTTATTCTGACTATGGAACATTCTGGAAAAGGCAAGACTGTGGAGACGGTGGAATGATCAGTGGTTGCCCGGGCTGGGGGCAGGAGGGGGCAAGCAGGCAGAGCACGAAGGATGTGTAGGAAGTGAACTTGCTCTGTGTGATATGGTGATGACAGACTTTTATCATCACACCTTCATCCAAACCCGTAGGATGTGCGACACCCAGAGTGAACCCTAAGGGAAACTTTGGACTTTGGGTGATAATGACAGGTCTGCGTAGGTTCACTGTTGGGGACAAACGAACCCTTCTGGCGGCGGAAGTCACACATTTGCAGGAGCAGGAAACATGTGACAAATCTCTATCTGCTTTCATTAAGTTGTGACCCTAAAACGGCTCTAAAACAGTAAATTTTTAATGTTTTTTTTTGAGAGACAGAGAGAGACAGCACGAGCAGGGGAGTCACAGAGAATCTGAAGCAGGCTCCAGGCTCCTAGCTGTCAGCACAGAGCCCGACGCGGGGCTCGAACCCACCAACCCTGAGATCATGACATGAGCCGAAGCTGTACACTTAACCGACTAAGCCACCCAGGCGCCCCAAAACAGTAAATTTTTAAACAAAAAGGAACTGAATCAACCAACCAAAAAAACCCCAAAGAGATACCTCTTGTCTTTCCAGAATTCAGGTGGATGCGGGTCCCCACAAAACCTCCAAAGTTCAGACCGATGAGGCATTTTGGATGGAACATAACAGAAGCGCTTCAGTTCTTAGTTGGCCTCCTCATGGAAGGAACGTGTCTCTGAAGATGTTTGTCTTGGCCTGAGCTCTCGATGGACGGAAAGTCTCCTGTGTGACCGGAAACCGGGGACCCCTGGCCTGTGGTCAGCCTCGCGCTCAGTGCTGTGTCTCAGGAGCCGCACGCTGTGACACAAGGGAGGGACCGGAGGACGTGTCATAACCAGGCCTTCCAGACTGTACATTCGAGGCTTCGACATTGAGGGTCCTTGCTGACCTTGAACGACTGCCTCTGCTGGGATCAGGAAAGTCCCCGGGGAGCACATCTTGGGCACACCTGCGCCACCAAATCCAGAGGTCACACCCCAACCGCCGCCTCTATCAGGCCCCCTCACTCCGGGCCACCATCGCCTGCCCTAGTCAGCCCGGAGCCAGGTTCTGGACAACTAGGGATAGAACCCACGAACCCACCAAAAGGATTCAATCTAGCCAATTTTTAAAAAATATTTTATTTTATTTATTTTTGAGAGAGAGAGAGAAACAGCACGAGCAGGGGAGGGTCAGAGGGAGAGGGAGACACAGAATCCGAAGCAGCTCCAGGCTCTGAGCTGTCAGCGCAGACAGCACGTCTCCCCTTCCCTGCTGCCCCTGACTGGCCCTGGGCCTCCTCGCGCGCCCTGGCCCCTGGTGTGGACCCTCCTCTTGGGAGCTGCGTGCACCACAGGCTACTTCTCAATGGCCGTCTGTTGTGCACTGAGCGCAAAATCCTCACTAACGGGGGATCAACGCCCAGAACAGGGAGCCCAGAACATTCTCTGCGCCCCTCCACCCTTCCGCCGTGTGAGGGGCACAGAGGCATGTTCGCCCCCAGCCCGGAATGACCGGAGGGGACCTACTCTAAGGGACGCTTACTGAGCAGCCGGTCACAGAGGGGCCCAGCCCCTCAGTCACCACGGCCGGCGCGGGAAAACCGCCCAGACGCCTGGCCCCGGCGAAGGCATCCCGGCAGAGCCACACGCGGGACGCCACATGACCGTGAGCTTCGAATGGCAATTCACCCCCAACGACATGGATGGATCCCACAAGGAAAACGTTGAACAAAACGCCAGACACAAACCAGACATGCACTAGGATTCTGTTTACAGAAAGTGTCGGGCGCCTGGGGGGCTCTGTCAGTTAAGTGTCTGACTGGCTCAGGTCATGATCTCGTGGTTTGTGAGTTTGAGCCCCGCATCGGGCTCTGTGCTGACAGCTCAGAGCCTGGAGCTGCTTCGGATTCTGTGTCTCCCTCCCTCTCTGCCCCTCCCCTGCTCACTCACTCTCTCTCTCTCTCAAAAATATACATTTTTTTTAAGTTCAAAAAGTCTGGTCACTAATAACTGATATTGTAGGTGGAATCCCCGGTGACTCTTCATAGCTCTGTCTCCTCTGCACATACTTGTAACATTTTCCTTATGTCTTTAATGCTCAGAACAGACGCTGTGTGAAGCCCGGCCGGTCCGTTCGGTTGTCTGTGGGGCCTCTGTCCTGGGGCTCGGTGACCTTGGTGTCCTGGAGAAGAATGTGCAGCGAGGTTTCGAGGCCAAGGTGCAGGCGCCTTCCCCGAAGAGGACAGGCGTGTGCCTCGGCCAGGCCCCGACCAGAGTCCTTCTGACAGAAGGGACCGCCATGTGTGAGCTTCTGCTGAGTGCGGCCACGTGTGGGTTTGTTTATCTGGGTGACCCTCGCCCTGTAGGTGGGGCCCTGTGTCAGCACTGGCCCGCGCGGGGCGGGGGGGGGGGTCCCCTCCAACGCCCGTCTTGGCGGGGCAGGGCCTGTCTCCCTGAACCGAGAGGCCGGCACTGTCCCTGCTCCATTCACCAGGAAGCCCTGTGCTGTCCCACCTCCTGTCCTGGCCGCGCCGCGGGGACCCGGTGACCCCCCACGCCTGTAGAACTTCAGAGCGATTTTCTCTTCTCTTCTCTTCTTTTTGTACAGAAGTAGCTTCGCAGACTTTGCTTACTACTCTGTGGAAATAGCTCCGGGATGAGTTAGCCATTTTCTTCTTTTTTTTTTAAGTTTTTTATTTTGAGAGAGAAGAAAGAGCGAGGAAGGGACAGAAGGAGAGGGAGACAGGGAGTCCCGCGCGGGCTCCGTGCTGTCAGGAGAGAGTCCAAGGCCGGGCTCCATCTCACAAACCGCAAGATCATGACCTGAGCTGAAGTCGGACGCCATACCGACGCAGTCACCCAGTGCCCCCAAATACATTCTTTTCTTAAGTGATCATTTTTTTTAGGGCAGTTTTAGGTTCATAGCAAACTTGAGCAGAAGGGGCAGAGATTTCCCACGTGCCCCCCCACCACCAGTTCCCAGCCCCCCCTCCCTCAGCACCCCCACCAGAGTGGGACATTCCTTCAACTGACGCCCCTGACCCTTCCCGGACACATCGTGACCCCCCACAGTGCGCAGTTCGCATCGGGGCGCCATCTTGATGACCGCCAGTCTCTGGGCCTGAACAAATGCAGGATGCCCCGCACCTGCCATCGTGATCCGCGGAGGGGTTTCCGGGCCCTGAAATCCTCCGTGCTCCAAGCGCTCCTCCCTCCCTCCCCCTAAATGCTGGCTACCACGGCCTTTTTACTGTCTCCATAGTTTTGCCTTTTCCAGAATGTCATGTGTAGTGTGGTGGGTAGCCTTTCCGAACTGGCTCCTTTGACTTAGTAATAACATATATTTAAGGATCCTCCCTGTCTTTCCGGGGCTTGATAGCTCACTTTGCTGGAGTGCTGAATGATATTTCAGTGTCTGGATGGACCACAGTGTATTTGTCCACTCACTTGCTGAGGACGTGTTGGGGACTTCTAAGTTTTCGCAGTTATGAATGAAACCGCTATAAACAGGTTTTTGTGTGGACGTAGGTTTTCAGTTCACTGAGTAAATGCCCAGGAGCATGACTGCTGCGTCATGTGGTGAGAGCATATTCAAGTCTGTAAAATGGTCAGGGTGCCTTCCAAAGCGGCTGTGCCAGCAATGGATGAGAGCCTCCTCTTCCACATACTCACCAGCATTTGGTGTTGTCACTGTTTTGGATTTTGGCCATTTTAATAAGCATGTAGTGGTATCTCATTGCTGTTTTAATGTTTGTAAGGTAGGCCTCACACCCAGCATGGAGGCCAACGCAAGGCTTAAACTCAGTACCTCGAGATCAGGACCTGAGCTGAGATCAGGAATCAGAAGCTTCACCGATGGGACACCCATTGTTGTTTGACTTCGCATTTCTCTAATGACATAGGATGTGGATCAGCTTTCCGGGTCACACTTGACATCTCTGTCTCTTCTTTGGTGAGGGGCATGTTCAGGTCTTTTGCCCATTTTTAAAACCAATTGTATATTTTCTTACTGATGACTTTGAAGAGTTTTCTTCCGTGTTATGGACACTGGTCCTTTCTCAGATGTGTCTCTGCAAGCTTCTTGAGTCTGTGGTTTGACTTTGCATTCTCTCGAGGTCGAGGATCACAAATCAGTTGTTATTATTAATGAGGTCCAGCTCATCAATTCACCGGACAGCCTATCCCTCCTCCCCTGGTCACCTGTCACCTGCATCCGGGGAACAGAGGTCCCTGGTCTGGACTCGAGCAGGCTTGGCCAGGGACTCAGGCACTGACATGGCCTGTCCCCCATCTCACGCCCATGTTGGGGGGACCCCCTTGGGCTGGGAGTCAGTCTGAACATACTGTGGGGGCGGCTCCTGGCCGGGGGCCTTCGGGCCTGGGTCTGCAGAGAGAAGGTGTCTCCCGAGGCCTGAGTGCTGGTCACCGTCCCAGCTGGCTGGCCACTGCCACCTCCTGGCTCTTTGCTCCCTCTCTCCTCTTCATTACCCCTGTACCCCCGCCCAGCCCCCCACCCCCCACCTCCCGCCACCGCTGGGGCCCTGCCCTGGTTCAGGCCTCGCCTCTCCCTGTCCATTCCTGTCTTCTCCCTGACTGCCACCTCTGTGGCCCTGGTGGCCTGGCCAGCCCGTGGCCCCTCTCTTCAGAGCAAAGCAGCTCTTGTGGGTCCTGGAAACTGCCTGTGGCTCCTTCCCTCTTGGGCACTTCCCTGCCACCCTGGCTGCTCAGCCCCTCAGGCCTGGCTGTGATGACACCACCTCCTCCAGGAAGCCCTCTGCTCTGTCTCTCCCTCCCACCCTGCACCGGCCTCTTGACAGCTAAACGAGCACCACCTCACCCTCTCCTGTTCCTGGTCTCAGCCCGAGTGCCCCTTGCTGGGCCATCCTGGGTGGTGGTCAGGTGCACAGCTCTGAGGCTGCGGCCCCAGGGGCCCCGCCCTTCCCTGCAAAAGTCACATCAGTGCAGGTGGGGGTCTGGCTGGGACTCTGGCTCTCCCGTGAGGCAGAGCCGGGCCTTCCCACAGGCTTCCCTACCCACACCCTGTGGGCGGTGGTGCTGGCATCGGGGCCCGACCCCCAGCTCTCAGCACCTTCGGAGCCCCGCCTGGAGTACACTCTTCCGTGTGGCCCGGATGCCAGGGGCCCGCAGGGGAGCGCTGCCTGGGCCAGCGTGGGGGGAGGGGGCAGGTGGCCTCCAGAGGGTCCCGAACTGAGACCCCAGCCCTGAGGGCCCGGGGCCAGGTGCTGGGAGGCCATCCCGGGGAGGTGAGGGGGTCCCAAGGACACTTGTCTGCTCTGAGTGCACTAGAGGCCCAGGAGCCTTGTGTCAGAGGCTCAAGTGCTCGGTCACTCCAGAGTCACCCTGCTGCACCCCCAGGCCGTCACCCCGCTGGCACTGAAGGCCTGTTCCAATCGCCAGGATCCCGTGACCTGCCTCTTTCCTAACGTCTGATCTGCGGTGTAACTGCTCCCACTGGTGGAAACTCTAATAAACCTCTCAGGACGGCTTCCTGCTCTGGCTGCACCTTCTGTCCTTCCTGCCAGGGCTCTCCCCGCTGGCCGACCCGTGCTCCCGGCCCTCCCGCAGCCCCTTATTCCCGTGGGGTCAGGGCTAGTGCCCCCCTCTCAGGCCTCCTCTTCTAATTTGAGTCTGTTTTTCAGAGTCCATCGAGCCAAACGTCTGTCAAATTGGTTGCTCTTTAAAAAAATTTTTTTTTTAACAGTTACTTATTTTTGAGCAAAAAAGACAGGGTGTGAGCAGGGGAGGGGCAGAGAGAGAGAGAGGGAGACACAGACTCTGAAGCAGCTCCAGGCTCTGAGCTGTCAGCCACTGCAGGACTCACACCCATGGACCGTGAGATCATGACCTGAGCCGACATCAGAGGTGTAACCGACTGAGCCGTCCCGGGGCCCAAATTCGTTGCTCTTGGAACCAGACAGCTATAGGTTTCATTTACCTATTTGCCCCTTGTTTTTTTATTTTCTATCTCATTTCTCTGCTTGTATCTCCTTCCTTCTCCTGACGTTGAATCCAGGGTGCTCTTCCCGCTCGTTAAGTGAGGTCAGCCTGTGGCCTGAGCTCCGGGTTCCCTGCAGCGCTCACAGCACAGCGTCACCCCTCAGCCCCGTTCTCCCTGCACCCCTCACACTCCACTCTGCTCTGTTGCCCTTTTCACTGGTCTGGAGTTAGTTTCTGGCTTCCCAGTGAGCAGCTGTGGGGAGGGGGCTGGGGGCAGGGGAGGGGATGGGAGAGGCTTCCTAGAGGAAGGGACACTTGAACTGAGTCTGGGAGATCTAGGAGCCAAGGGCCAGAAGACAGCAGCGGGGGGCCCTCCCAGGCCTGTGGGCGGCTGGGCAGAGGGCCCAGGGTGTGTGTGAGGGGCCGGGTCCCGGGGACAGATGCAGGGCCCCGTGGGGCCGCTGAGTGGGGGCTCCTGGCAGGGGACGTGAGCAGAAAAGGGAAGGAGCCTTGGGCACAGAAGGGCCTTCCCTCAGGTCCCGGTGACAAACCTTTATCAATGGACAAAGGGAGTCATGTCATGATTCACAGGTTGAAAAGCTCCTAAGAGGAAAGGGGTCTGGAGAGGCCCAGGGCAGAGGCAGGGGTGCAGGATCCCCTGACAGGAGGGGGCACGAGAGACCTGGGACTTAGTCTGAAGCTCCCTGGCCAGCTCTCCCCTTCATCTGCCCTGGAGGTTGGGTCCTCCCAGCAGGGCTGGGGGGGGGGGGCAGGCTTCGAGTGCACTGTCCAGACAAGCCTGACACTGGGCACGGCAGGCGTGGGTCCGGCACTGGAGTGGATCTGGAATCCCTGTGCCTCCTGGGACAGTTCTTGAAAAGATGCCATCACCTTCTGTGCCCCAGACAGAAGGGCCCCTCCTTGGAAGGTGGGGGAAGCCAGGGGCTGACTGAGGGACCCCGGGGGGGGGTGGGGTGGTGTTTGGCAGAGGCCAGGGAGGGAGGCTCTGGGCAGCACCAGCCAGCTCTCCCTGGTCTGTGCTCGCGGGGGCAGAAGGAGCCAGGTCACAGGGGACACGCCCCAACCTCTCCAGGCTGATGGGGAGGGAAGGTGCACCCAGTATCAGCCCAGCAGATGGAGACAGAGAGACCTACCTGGTCCTGTGTCCAGGCCCAGCCCCCAGGGCTGCAGAGAAGCCCAGGGGACCCAGCAGGGGTGCCACCCAGGCGGGAGCCATGCAGGACCGGGACCCGCTGGTCAAGGCCGGCAGGGGGTGCCTGGGCAGGGACCCTTTCTGACCGCGGCCCCAGAACTGCAGACTCCCCCACACCCCCGCTCTGTCCCCACATCCTGCAGGCAGGGAGGGACCCATGCATCCACCCGCCCAGTGGCACCCTGGGGTGAGCATGGGTGCGACCTGAGTCCCCCCACGCAGCTCAGAACCAGCTCTGTCCTCGGCTCAAGCCCAGGTGTGGACGGGGCCAGGAGTGTGTGTCGTCGGTGCCTGGCTGGCTAGCCCTGGGTTTCCACTCCCTTCCCCCATCCCCCCGAAACAGGCTGGGCTCTGCTGCCAGGGCAGACAGAGGCTTCCAGAGGGGGGTCCCCACGGAGGCCCCCGCCCACCCAGGAGAACGACGCTGAGCTGTCTGTGGCGCTGCAGGGGAGTGAGGGGGGGCGGTGCCATCTGCTCAGGGTGGGGGCGGCCCTGTCCAGGGAGGTCCC
>PJEM01011557.1:0-53459 GCA_004023845.1 Helogale parvula | reverse complement strand
TGAGTGCAAACATATGGTATCCGTCCTTCTCTGCCTGATTTATTTCACTTAGCATGACTCCCTCTAGGTCCATCCACTTTGCTACAAATGGCCAGATTTCATTCTTTCTCATTGCCCTGTGGTATTCCATTGTATATATATACCACATCTTGATCCATTTGTCGGTTGATGGACATTGAGGCTCTTTCCATAATTTGGCTATTGTTGACAGTGTTGCTATGAACACTGGGGTACATGTGCTCCTATGCATCAGCACTTCTGTATCCCTTGGGTAAATCCCCAGCAGTGCTATTGGTGGATCATATGGGAGTTCCACTGGTAGTTTTTTGAGGAATCTCCACACTGTTTTCCAGAGTGGCTGTTACCAGTTTGCATTCCCACCAGCAGTGTAGGAGGGTGCCCATTTCTCCATACCCTCACCAGCATCTATAGCCTCTTGATTTGTTCATTTTAGCCACTCTGACTGTGTGAGGTGGTATCTCAGTGTGGTTTTGGTTTGTATTCCCTTGATGATGAGTGACACTGAGCATCGTTTCATGTTGGCCTGTTGGCCATCTGGATGTCCTTTTTAGAGAAGTGTCTATTCATGTCTTCTGCCCATTTCTTCACTGGATTACTCATTTTTCAGGTATGGAGTTTGGTGAGTTCCTTGTAGATTTTGGATACTAGCCCTTTATCTGATATGCCATTTGCCACTATCTTTTCCCATTCTGTTGGTTGCCTATTAGTTTTTTTGATTGTTTCCTTTGCAGTGCAGAAGCTTTTTATCTTGATGAGGTCCCAAGAGTTCATTTTTGTTCTTGATTCCCTTACCTTTGGGGATGTGTCGTGTAGGAAATTGCTGTGATTGAGGTCAAGGAGGCTGTTTCCTGCTTTCTCCTCTAGAGTTTTTATGGTTTCCTGTCTCACATTCAAGTCCTTTATCCACTTTGAGTTTATTTTTGTGAATGGTGTAAGAAAGTGGTCTAGTTTCATTCTTCTACATGTTGCTGTCCAGCTCTCCCAACACCACCTCTTAAAGACCGGGACCCAAGAGCTGTCTTTTTTCCATTGGATACTCCTTCCTGTTTTGTCAAAGATTAATTGGCCATACACTTGTGGGTCCAGTTCTGGGCTCTATTCCATTCCATTGGTCCATGTGTCTGTTTTTGTGCCTATACCATACTGTCTTGATGATGACAGCTTTGTAGTAGAGGCTAAAGTCTGGGATTGTGATGCCTCCCATTTTGGTTTTCTTCTTCAATATTACTTTGACTATTCACCCTCTCACTTTTATATAGACCCCTCTCTTATATTGGCCAGGTCTCTCCCTCCCTTCTCCCAGGCAACTCTCCCTCTACCTCCAGCTGAGCAAGATGTCTGGTCAGAGGTAGGGCCAGGGTCAAAACATGCAATCGCTGGCAACACCTACCAGGTCCCAGGTCCAAAATCCTGCTCCCTATACCTGTTGTCCTCAGGAGAGGGCCCTTTGCCTGCAGGTGTAGGGATCACCTTCAGCAGCCTCCTTTCCCTTGCTTCCAGCTCAGAAATGCAGGGAAATTGGGTTGGGGACCCAAGAGCTCTTGGTCCCAACCTCCTGCCACACCTCTCTTAAGCCCATTGGCAACAGGAGTCTCTGGGCTGAGAGCCAGGGTGTCTGGCTCCTAAGGGAGCTATGCCCCCCCCCAGCCCAGCTAGCATCGGGGAGGGGGTAAGGTATGGTAATAGGGTGCAGTACAGGACTAAGTCAGGACTAAGGTCACCAGGGGTAGAGCAGCTGGGAAGGAAGAGGGAGCCAGAAGTGGTGGTTGTGTAGGGGCCTCGCCATGGCACAGGTAGAGATCGGCCTTTCCCTCTCTGAGTGCCTCAGTTCCTCTACTCATGATTCCCATCCAGGAAAGAAGACCCCCCTCCACCGCCCCAGGCATCCCAACAGCCTCCTGTGTTTTGACCCCACATACCAGGACAAGGGCAGGCAGGGCCTGCCTCCATCCAGCTCAGGAGACCTGGTCTCGGCGGGTTTCTGCTTCTCTTCTGCCCCCTGGGCTTGATCTGAGGCAACAAGGGGCTCCTCTGATAAACTGCCAAGGTGGGTGGGAAGGTTCTCCGGAAAAGGGAAGTCGGGACTAAGGTCACCAGGAGTAGAGCAGCTGGGAAGAGGGAGCCAGAAGTGGTGGTTGTGTAGGGGCCTCCCCATGACCCCGCAAGTCACTTTCCCACCCGCAACTTTAATCTCTTCCTCCCTATTGTTCCTTCCCTGTGGAAAGACTAGTGGGGAACAAAATATGTTCCAGGCTTCAGGAAATCAATTAAGGGAAGGAACTGCATTTGGACCCGACACTACCAGGAGTCCTCAGCCCTCGGTCCTTCTATGTGGGGAAGGATGCTGCTTCCACCCCTCCATGGTCCACGGTGCTTCTACCTCTTTTCCAGGCCTCTGGTCTCTGGGAATATCTAGGGATACAAAGGAGGGAAGGACTTTTCATGGTGGAGATATTGCAGGGAAGAGCAGGGACAGAGCGCCTTCCCTGCTTGCGGAAGAGGGAATCCCTGGGTCTGGGTGCTTTAAGAGCAGTGTGGCACTGCATCCAGCAGGTGGCGCCAGTACCCATCGACCTGTAGGACCCCAAGGACCCTGGAGTGGGGCAGTTTCCTAGGCAACAGGCAGCCTTTCCGAAAGCCCTGCCCTTGGCAACCATTCCCTGGTCGCCCATGTCCACAGTAATATTTGGCTTCTTCATGAAGGAAAGGAGGAACATAGGAGTAAAACAGTCTCTCCGAAAGGAGAGAAGCTGGCTGCTGGGAGTGGGGAACGGAGTCTAAAAGACCTGCTTTCCCCAGCCATTTATTACCAAGCACCAGTCACTGTGGTAGGTGCATCTTATTCTCAACAATCCCATAAGGCAGGAGCAGCACCTAGTCCTTAATTATGGACGGGAAAAATGAGGCTCAGAGAGACAGTAATTTCCCAGGTCACCAGATGGTAAGAGGTGAGCTCAGCTAGGAAGCTGGGCCTGCCTGGACATCCCTCCCCCCCATCCATTCTACCCTACCTCCTGGTGGATGTGCTGTCCAAGCCCCTAAGGGAAGCTGGCGTGACGGGGGTGGGGCCTGCTGGGGGACCAGGAGCACTAGGCCTGGATGAAGAGAGCTGAAGACGGATCTGCCCCTTGCAGTGGCCCGCTTTGCCTGGCCTGGGTGGGGGCACCCCTCCACTCAGGACTCCCCGGACCTTGCAGTGAGTCTCCCTTCTATTAGAGGACCACAGAGTTGGTGGCGAGAGGTGTTAGGAATTTTGGAGCTTATGTGAACTTTCTGGAGAAACCAAGGACAGGAGTGGTCTCCAAGAGGGATGGAGCTGGAGCCCAGGACTGTGAAGGGATTCCGTTTCAGCAGTTGTGTAGAGAAGCCAGCTTGAACTGGGTCAAGAGACAGCTTCGGAGGATCCAAATTCAGTTCAAAGATCTAATCTACTCTCACTCCCTTCTCGATCTCATTTACCTGCTTGCTCCACATCTCCATGCAGATATTAAATAGGATCTCATGCTGACCATAACCATTTACTCATACCTGACAACCAGGAGAGCAATCCAGTCGGAGTCTACATCCAAAAGCCAGAGAAGACCAGTGTCCCGGCTCGAAGACAGTCAGGCAGAGAGAGCAAATTCTCTCTTACTCAGCCTTTTCATTCTATTCAGACCTTCAATAGATTGGATGAGGCCCGCTCACATTGGGGAGGAAAAAGCTTTACTCAGTCTACGGATTCAAATGTTAATCTCACCCGGAGACACTCTCACAGACACACCCAGAATAACGTCCGACCAGCTATCTGGGCACCCTGTGGCCCCGTGAGGTTGGCACCATCCCAGTTGCCCACCATCGTCCCAGACCTGGTCCTCCTTCAATCTACCCCCTGTCAAAAAATATCAATTCCATTCTTCTAGTTGCTCAGATGAAACAAAAACCAAAAAATCTTGGAACCACCCTTGACTCCCCATGCTCTCACATTTTGTGTTAAATCCAGCCGCAAACCCTGCTGGCGAGCCTCCGTCAATGTGTCCTCAAGTCTCGTCTTCTTTCAATCTCTCCCCCAGCAGCGGTAGGTCTGGGTTACCAGCATCTCTTGCATCAATTACTGCAAAGAGCTTGGGCTTTCCTAGCCCCCAGGGTTGCTTCCCTTCCAGAGTCTTCTCCACATCACAGCCAGAGTGGTTCTTTTAAAATGTTAGCCAGAGCAGGAATGCCTGGGTGGCTCAGTCGGTTGAGGGTCCCACTCTTGGTTTCGTCTCAGGTCGTGATCCGACAGTTTGGGGGTTTGAGCCCCACCTCCAGCTTCAAACTGCTGGTGCAAAGCCTGCGTGGGATTCTCTCCTTCCCTCTCTCTCTGGCCCTCCCCCACTCACACTTTCTCCAGATAAATAAATAATAAAACTCTTTGAAAAAATAAACAAATAAAATGTAAACCAAAGCATATAATTTCCTGCTCAAACCCCTCCAGTGGCTTTCCTGGGGTACAAGTCAAATCCAGTCTTTCCTGTGGTCTCCAAGGCCCTTCACAATCTAGCCCCACTACATCAGACCTTGTTTTCTATCTTTCCGCTCGTCAGTTCTGTTCTAACCACACCGGCCTCCATGCTGTCCTCAAATGCTCCCACCAGGCCTGTTCCCTCTGCTTCCTCCGGATGCCCACACTCCCTCACTCTGCACCAGCAGCACTTGGTTGACAGACCCTCCCTGCCCTGCTCAAAACTGCAAACCATTCCCCTACCTCAATCCCTGGCACCTCCCTTGCCTGTAACTCCCCTACCTCAATCTCTGGCACCTCCCTTGCCTGCAACTCCCCTACCTCAATCTCTGGCACCTCCTTTCCTGTTTCACTGTTTTCCATAACACATCACATACTCTCCGTTTATAGGTATCTAGTCTGTTTTCCCTTGTATGTCTTCATCATCGAAAACAGTGTTGCTCATCAAGACTTGAATAGAATGAATGAAATTGTAAAACATTCATCACCTAACACACATTGCTGAGTCCAGCAAGAGGATGCAAAGATAGGGTTTACTCTGCTGGGGACGGTGTTTTCCTGCCTTGAGTCATTTACTACAGCCCCATGTAGTAGAGACTTATTGTTATCCTCATTTCTGGAGGAGAAAGGAGGCTCTGAGAGGCAAAGTGATTTGCCCAAGATCACCCAGCTAGTCTGCCATTGAGCCAATTGTGACCCAACCATTTGCTGTCTAGCCCCAAATTCCCTACCCCCCACTATCTCCCTGGGGTGCTCAGGAGACCCCAAGGTGAAGACGGAAAAAGAAGAGAGGAAGGGAACGCTCCTGCCCCTCAGGAGAGAAGTAGAGCAGGACTGAGTCATGGGGCCCTGGGTGACAGGGCACCTCTCCAGCCGCTGCTGGCCTCCTCCCTCCACTCGTGTGGCCTCTGCAGCCCCAGGGCTGATTGGGCTCCCTCCCCTGGCACCAGCCTTCTCTGCCACACCCCCACCCTTGCCTGGGGCCTGGCTGCACAGGATCCCTTTCTGGCCCAGTGAGGCATGTAACCCCAGGCTGACAGGCGTCCGGATGCCAGGGCAGCTGTGGCTGGCCAAGGGTGAGGTCACAGGCTGAGCACTCCATGCCCGGCCCTCCCCTCTCATCCCAGGCTCACTCCTTGCCCTGCCCAGCTACAAAAACTCCCCTCCAAACTCGCTCTGTACCGTAGCTTTCCCACAGCGGGCTCTGGCCTCTTCTGGCAAGACTTAGTGTATCCGTTTACTGCTGTAACAAATTAGCAGCTCAAAACAACACAAACTCATTATCTTATATTTGTGGAGGCTGGAAATTAAAATAGATCCTCCAAGCTGTGCTCCTCGAGGCTCGAGAGGACAATCCTTTATCTTGTCTTGTCCAGCTTCTAGAGGCCGCCTGGATTTCTCGGCTTGTGGCAACTTCCTCCATCTTCAAAGCCGCAGCTCATCATCTTCAAATCTCCCTGTCTGACCTTTGCTTCCATTTTCACATCTGCTCTTACTCTGACCCTCCGCTTCCCTCTTACAAGGATTCTTATGATTACATTGGGGCCACTAGGATAATCCAAGAGAATCTCCCACCTCAAAACCTTAACACAGTCATGCCTGCAGAGTCCCTTTGCTGTGTAAAGTAGCATATTGATAGTTTCTAGAGATTAGGATGTGGACATCTTTGGTGGGCTGTTATTCGGCTCTCGACACCTAGCTAGGATGCTCACTCCCTTCATCGCTGAGGAAGTATTTACAAAACGTGTATCATGAGCTTTGCTCTACCCCATGCTAAACACCACATTCTCTCCCACCATCCCTGTGAGGTGGGCATGGATCCCCACTCTATAGATGAAGGGCCTGGCCAACTCCAGAGCCCATGGATTTGTGATGATCCGAAGGCTATCTCCTCCGGCTGGAAATGAGCATCTTTCTCCTGGAAGCCCTCTGCTTTGGCTCCAAGTCCCTGGGGTTGGCATCCTGACCTTGCCAGCAAGCTCCCTGAGGCAGGGGCTGTGTCTCTGCCCTTGGGGCCCTGGCGTGGGGCACAGAGGAATAAGTACCTGGGCAATGCTGAGACAGAAGGAAAGATCGGATTTGTGGACTGGGGATCAGGGATAGGCTCTGGAGGATCTATGACCCCCCTGCTGTGTGTGCCAAGATTGTGCGTCTGCTCATTCTTCTGGGCAGAGGAAGCAGAATTTCCACTAGATTCTCAGAAGGGACTCAATTTCCAAGGATCAAGAAAACCTTCTCTAGGGTCTGCCCCCAGCCCCCTTTCCTGGGCTTCCTTCTCTGAACCAGCCTTTTACCAGGGTTCACTCAGCACCAGGGGCCATGGCCAGGGGAGGCCAGGGAAGGTGCTGAAACGAGGGGCTGGTCAATGGAGCACACTGAATAGGATGGTCTTAGAGGATCCACTTCCATCCTCCCCTCCCCTGCATCCTCTCCATAATTCATGCTTTTGAGTTCTTAGAGTCCATCATTGTCTGCCCTCCTTCCCCATGTCACCCCCTGCACCACCACCACCACCCACCTCTGCCTCCTATGCACACAATGGCTGTGAGGCCACTTTCTTACTCTTGGCAGAGTCTGGCCCTTCAGGGAGGAGCACAGGGAGGGCCAGGATGAAGCAGGCTCTCCTCACCTCTGGTTCCCTTATCACCTTCCGGGTCTCCCAGTGGCCCCATCCTCCAAGCTTTCCTGTCATTGCCCTCGCAGACATGACCTCACCCTCCTATCAGCAGTGGCCCGGTCCTGAGACAAGGGGTGGAACATTCTTCACAGCTCTGCCCAAGACAGGACTGGAACACAGGTCTTCCAGTTCCCAAGCGAGACGATTCAGACACATCGTTAGGATTTCCGAATTGAGGATAGAGTTCGATGAATGGCTTATTTCACCTTGGAAAAGCAGAAGTGTGTCTTAAGCAATCTGCCCCAAGAGCTGGAAGCAATTGTTTCTGGTTTGCCCCCTTCACCTGTGCCCTTCTTCCTGGAAAGGTTTTACAAAGGAGTTCCTGCAGGCGGCTGATGGGGGGCTATGCCTGTGGTGGGGGCAGGGCGCAGAGTGCAGACAGACCCACAAGCCTCTGCACCCACTGCACCCTGGTAGCGAACTCCCCACTCACTACCCAGGAGAGAGGATAAGAGGGCCGGGTGAGGGAGAGAAAGGGCCAGAAGGTACCCAGAAGGGTTCCTCTCTTTTCTCCCAGCAGCGCAGACATGAAGAATGTCCCCTCCCTCATTCCCTGCCCAGCCCAGGCCCTCTGGGAGGTGAGGTAGATTTTTGAGTGTCCCCAGCATCAACTCTGCCATTTGGTCGTCCTGCCATCCTGCCATTTACATAACCAAGGCATCGAGTCTCAGGAAGCCAGGAGGAGGACTGAGATGAGGAACAGAGATTGCTCTAAGATTCCTCCCCAGCCCTTGGCGGCAGGGGATGGGGCCTGTGCTGGGGCTGCTGGCCTCTCTTCTGTTGGAAGGGGGTGCCCCCTCCACCCACACCCTGACCAGGCCCCACGTGGGTGCCAACAGAGCGGCTCTGGTGTTGTCCTCCTGTGCCCTCCCTCCCCCTACAGGCCCTTGGCTACTCCTCTTTGTCCTCCAAGCCCATAAAGGATGGGGACACAACCAGGGAGGGGGGAGGGGCAAGGGTAACAGGGGCTCAGGGTTGCGGGTCCCCCCTCCTCCTGCTGTGGGAAACAGCTGAGTCCCCCTGGCAGTTGTGGGAAGCCTTCAGGCTGTCAGACACCAAAGCCCAGCTGAGTCTGCCCCAGCACATTTGTGCTGGACAAGGGGCTGAGCCCCCAGCCCAGCCGTGGACCTGTCCCCTTAGCACCGGCCCCCCCGTCCTGTGCCTGGGTGGTCAGAGTCGGGGCCCTCTGCTCTAAGCAGGGCGTGTGCTTTTTCACAAGGATGTGAGAACAAGGACACTTTTCCCTGGGGCCTACTCTGTCCTATAAAACTTAAACAGATCAACCTTGCAGATGGTGTCACAGCTCCTACCACAGCCTCTTTATCTCTACCTGCTGCCTAGTTCGGACCCTGTAGCCTCCCCCTGCTAGGAATCCTCCTCCCCCAGCCACTTTCGGCTCCCACTTGTCCCCACTGCCCCTGTTTCCCCATCCCCCACCAGTCTCTTCTATCCACTGCCCCCAAACTTCTCCACCTCCTCCATCCCCCTCCCCCCTCCCCCAGGGGCTTTATTTGTCACTCCTGGAACCACAACACGCATAGTAACACTTTACACATACTAACTCACTTAGTAGTCTCAGTGACTCTGTGACGGGAGGACTACTATTTTCCCCATTTTACAAATGAGAAATCTGATGCACTGAGAACAGTAAGGTTGAGTTGAGTCTAAGGGTTGCAGAAACAAGGAGATAGAGACCACCAAGCAGGCTCCTGGGAGCAGCTGTCCTTGCCAAAAGATTAAAGCGCCATTCTTTTCTTTTCTCTTCTTTTTTAAATTGCAACATAATGTGTGCAGCAGACCTCCCTGACCCCGACCCTATCCGCCCTAATCCCCAAGACCTAAAGACACAAAGAGATGAAATGCAGGAACTCACTGGAAGGACCCTTTGCCAGGCTGCCCCAGCTCCCCAGCCCTAGGAGCTGATGGCAGGAGGGAAGAAGGATGGGGACCGTGCAGGGTAGGGCTCCCCACTCTGTCTCTGTTCCTCAGGCCCCCTCCCTCTCACCACTCTACTTTCCAACTCACCTCCATATTCTTCATCTCTCTTGGAGAGAGCGGCAGTCACCTGCAGGTGCTGGCCTTCTGGACCCTGGGAAGATGCTCTGACCTCCTAGGGGAGGGCTGCCCCACACAGCTTTGGTTTGTGGATTCACCACAGTTGTGTGTGTGCCTAAAAAAACACAGAGAAGCAAGAACAACCTAACCGGTGAAGGAAAGGATGGTTTTGTATGAGGTGGAGACTTCCAGAAAGAGGGCTGCCGAGCAGAGCCTCTGGTTTTGGTGTGGCTTTGACTTCCCTGAGAGTTTACAAGCACCTTCTCCGGAAATGCCAGTGGGCAAGGTCACCAGGGAGTCCTGGAAAACCCAGAGTTCACTGCAGTGGGGCCGGAGGTGTCCACCAGCCCTCAGAGCTCTGGATGCAAGAGGGTCAGGGACAGTGGCTGCTCCATGCTCTCCGCTTCTGAGCCTCCTGCCGTCTCCTCTCAGGAGCAAGGCAAGGAGCAGGCCGAGGCACACGGAGGCAGCTTCATTGCACACGGTCAAGGTAAGACAAATACAAATAAGAATTGGGGCAGAATTGCTCCGATCTGAACCGGTGTCCCTCTACAAATGGTGCACGGCTGACGCCATTCCCCCTTCACTGTCTTCCAAGGAGCCCCTTTGCTTCTCTCCTGTGGCAGACCCCCCGTGTTCTGTACCCTACATTTTCTGCTTTCTTGGTGTACTTTCCGGTTTGGGTAGAACATTTTGTCTCGTAGCTTTTCCAGAAACTCTGCATGGGAAGTAAACATTTTGAAATTTTATATGTCTGAAAAGCATACATACCCTATCTTTTTTACCTGACTGATAGCTTGAATAGATATAAATTCCAGGTTGAAAGTAAACGTTCTTCAGTATTTTGAAAGCATTGCTTTTAACTTCTAGCATTGCTGTTGAGAAATCCAAAGGCTTTCTGGAATCTAATCCTTTGTATGTTACTTTGTTTCGGAAGTTTCTAGACTCTTCTCTTTAATTCGCTTTGGTGTGAGTTTATTTTCATCTACAGTGTTGGGTCTTAGTGGACACACCTTTAATGACCTGGAAGCTCCTGTCCTGCTGTTCTGGAAAATTTCCTCAAACTCTAGTTCATTGAGGATTTCTTCTCTTCCATTTTCCTTTGTTTTTCTTTTCTTTTCTTTTCCTTTGTTATTTATTTTTGAGAGAGACAGAGACAGTGCAAGTAGGGGAGGGACAGAGAGATGTAAGAGAATCTCTAGTTAGGCTTTACACTGTCAGCGCAGAGTCCTATCCGGGGCTTGAACTCACGAACTGTGAGAACACGACCCCAGCCAAAATCAAGAGTCATATGTTTAACTTACTGAGTCACCCAGGCTCCCCCCCCCCACCTTTTTTTTTTCTTATTGGAGCTTCTGTTATTTTGATGTTGAACTCCTGCAATTGTCGTGTAATGTTTTGATCATTTGTCTTCTTTATTTTCTTAGTTTGCTTATTTTACTTCCTAGGGAGATTTAGTGAACTTTATGTTCCTACCTTTCCACTGACGCTTTGTTTCTGCTGTCGTGATTTTATTTTTCTTTCTTTTTTTTTAAATTTTAACATTTATTTATTTATTTTTGAGAGACAGAGACAGATCATGAGCAGGGGAGGGGCAGAGAGAGAGGGACACACAGAATCAGAAGCGGGCTCCAGGCTCTGAGCTATCAGCACAGAGCCCGATGCAGGGCTCGAACCCACAAGCTGTGAGATCATGTCCTGAGCCGAAGTCGGATGCTCAACAAACTGTGCCACCCAGGCGTCCCTGATTTTATTTTTCAAGACATAATTGTTGCTCTTGCTATATTCAAGATTTGTATGTATGGTATCTGAATATTCAAATATTCTGGTTGTTCCTTTATATAGCATCTTGTTCTCGTTTCATAGATGTACTATCTTGTTTTATCTCTCTAAGGATATTAAAAATGGGCTCTTGGACCCTTCCTTCTCACTGTATAACCTGTTTCCTGCAAGTTACTTCTCTTATTGTTTTTTTTGTCTCTATCTTTGCATTAGAAACTTTCCTGGATGTCTGGTAATTTTGGCATGGTTAAGGTTGTGGAGGGTAAGAGGGCTGGTCAGAATCTCTGAGCCAACTCACAGGCTGGACTTGCCACTGTAGGGTGACACGGCTTGGTTGTTTGGGGGGGAACCTCTATGTCACTATCTTCAGGTCTTCCCTCTAGGGCTGGTGAAATACCCCAAAGCGGAATCTTCCAGTTTCCTGCCTAAACAGCAAAGGTCCTACTCCAAGCACTTTGGGAGCCCAACAGAAAAAGGCTAACAGTCTCTGCATTCGGTGTCCCATATAACACGGTCACTTAATCCCCTTGTTTTTAGTATTTTCAGTATGGCATCTGGTCACGATTGCATTCCCAGCTTCTCCAATCCAGATAGCCCCCTCTTTTTTATTTTTAATTTTTCTGGGGGGCGAGGGGAGACAGAGAGAGCAGGGGAGGGGCAGAGTGAGAGGGAGACAGAGGATCTGAAGCGGGCTCTGTGCTGACAGCAGAGAGCCCAACGCAGGGCTCGAACTCATGAACTGTGAGATAGTGATCTGAGCGGAAGGCAGATGCTTAATCAACTGAGCCTCCCAGGCTCCCAACTACCCTCTATCTTACCATCTTCGGAGAAAAATCTTCCAGCCTGTGGCTGGGATGGGGAGGGACTTGTAGCCCACTGGCTTGGAGTTAGGGAAGAAATCTAGGGATCTAACTGCTTTTCATCCTGGCCTTTATTTCAGCCCTCTGGTCCACGGTTCCAGAGGGACCTTGGTTGACAGTTTGTGTGCCTTCTGAGAACCTTGCAATGTAAATCAAGTTCGCTCCATTTTCCCCACTGCCAGTTGAGATGTCTTTTTCCTCAGGGCTGATAAGTCAGTAACCGCATGGCTGTCTGCCATCCTGCTTCAAAAATTCTGTGGCTGTTGCTCGTTTTCCTGTTCTCTCCATCCTCCAGGGTTTATCTCTTGATTTTAAAAAATTTCTTTATTGAAATTTTAGTGGAGTTTTGGGAGGGAGTGAAATCAGATATATGCATTTAATCGCCATTTTAACCCAGAACCCTAACTTCCCTTTTCAGTATATTTTTAAAAATATAATTCCTGGGAATAACCCTACTTGGTCATGGAAGATTGCTGTTTTAATGTACTGGGGTGTGTTTATTTCTGCCTTTCCATTTAGAAGTCTTTAAGTGAACACGATTAGCAGGAAATGAGCCCTTCTATGAGGAGGATTCAAGGGAAATGTCTCTAGCAGGATAACTTTTATTAAGTATATGAGAGAAAACCAGAGGCTGGATCCCAGTGTGCAGCCTTCAGGCAGCCCCTAAAGGGCTTGGGGGCGGGCGGGATGTCCCTACTAAAACAGGGATCCTATAGCGATCCCAGAGGGTGCATCCAGGGAATGCCCTTCGCGATGTTATGTTTAGGGACCCAGAATAAATACCAGCCTTCATCGTTGGCATCCCCTGGAAAGGGGATCTGCTGGCTGCCTGATTTTATTACATCAGTTGAAGGGATGAGAAGGTGAGTTCTAGATGCCTTCCTGAAACACACCCCATTGCCCAAATGGACCCCAGGATTATTCATTTGTTTGTTATTTACTCGTCTAATACTCACTGAGCACCTTGCAGGGGGATCTCTCTATGTGAGCTTTTTATAATTATGTGACTTCTCTCTGTGAGCTCTCTGTGGGTGAGACAGAACCTACCCTAGGTAACTCAGCAGCCCCGCCACAACCTTACAGTGCAGCAAGGAGGGGGAGATGGAAAAGGGGTCAGGGTCACTTCCAAGGCCGTAACACAGTGACAATAATTTTTTCTCTCTGAGGCTTGCGATGGGGAATAAGTGAGGATATTCTCTTTTTTTAATTATTTATTAAAAATGTATATTTACTTTTGACAGAGAAAGAGACATAGTGCAAAGTTGGGGAGGGGCAGAGAGAGACAGACACAGAATCTGAAGCAGGCTCCAGGCTCTGCGCTGTTGGCCCAGAGCCTGACACAGGGTTTGAACCCACAAACTGAGATCATGACCTGAGCCAAAGTGGGAAGGTTAACCCACTTTAACGGATGAGCCTCCAAGGCACCCCTAAGTGAGGATCTTCTTAAAGCACCCAGCAAAATGCTTGGAACACGAAAGGATATGTTTGGGTTTTGAAGGACAGCTTTATGGGTTGCATATGTTTTATGTTCTCCTGATGCTTTTAAATACTAGTATTTATTTTTATTTTGTTTTAGATTTTTAAAATATTTTATTTTGAATTCATCTCTACACCCAGACGTGGGGCTCAAACTCACAACCCCGAGATCAAGAGCCACATGCTCTTCGGACAGAGCCAGCGAGTGCCCCTAAATATGAGCATTTTTGGAGGAACACTTGCAGGGATTTAGATAGCCAAGATAATACAAACAGAAGAGCAGGAACCACTTAAATCAATCACGGAGCCAGTATAACAGGGTCCATAACGTATCCACAGTGACCCCTCTGCTCATTCGTCATCTTCAACATGGGGTTAGCCTTGGCCTGGGCTTTCACATTCCTGAAGCTGCAGACTCTTTCACTTCACTATTCTTTGGTCCCTTATTGGAAACAAGTTATAATCCACGTCTGGCGTGCAGTTTAGGCTCACCATTCTTCCGGGCATACATTTCTGAAACTCCGTTTTCGGAAAAAAAGAAAAAGAGCTACACACTGATTGGCATTCTGTAGTACATTTGTGAAGTGTTGCAGGCACCCCCGTGTAGCAGTATGACTGTTGAAAGCCACCAGGTTGTAGAGAGGGCCGCAGAGAGACTGGGCGCAAGTCCCTGACAAGCTGTGTAATCTTGGGCAAACTGGGTTCTTTTCGGAGCCTTAATTTACCTATCTGTGAAATGGGGACACCCGCAGGATTGTGGCAAGGACTGATGAGCTATTACACTCCTACTCACGGCTTAATAAACGCAGGGGTTCTCTTGCCCGGGGTGCCGTCCTGGGGCAGGCTGCCGCGCGCGCGCGCGCGCGTGTGTGCACACGCGTGTGCGCGCGCGGGGCTTCGGCCCAAGGCTCGCGTTTCGCGGGGAGGGAGGGCGTGTGGCTGTGTCTGCCGGGCGGCGCAGGGAGCGTGCGGCTGCCGGCACCTGGCCGAGAGCGAGGCTCCCGCGCTCGCCGCGGCAGATTGGCAGCGCCGGGTGAATGAGCGCGCGTCGGGGCGGCGGGCACCGAGGCGGCGGCGCTGGGAGCTGCGGTGCGCGCCCGCCTGCCGGCCCGGGGAGGGGGTGGTCCACGGGGGGGAGGGGAGGGGAGGGGAGGGGAGAGGGAGGGCCGGGCGGGAGCGAGGGACGCTGGCGGGGAAGGGAGGGCGGGCGGCCAGAGCGCGGCTGCCGCGGAGCCCGGCGCGGGCGGCTCTGCCGGGGAGCGGGGCTCGCAGCCAGGAGGCGGCGCCGCGGGGAGGGAGCGCGGGGCGCGGAGCCGGGCCGGGCCGGCCGCGGGGGACAGCGCTGCGGGTCGCCGGCAGGGCCGAGCCAGCCCGGCGGGCGGTGTGGCGGCGTGGCGGCGGTCGCCAGGACGTGCCGAGGGGGCGTCGGACGCGACCGAGAGAACGGGCGAGACTCGGCAGAGCGTTGTCCAGCTGGGCGCCTAGGCCGCCGCGACCTCCGGTTCTCGGGGGACTTGGCAGAGGAGACCCGCCTGCGGGAGGGAGCCAGAGGAGCAGGTCGGCGGGTTCTGGCAGGGGGAGAGGGAGAGCGCGAGAGCGGCGTGAGCGAGAGAGCGAGCGAGCCTTCCAGGGGAGGGTGGGTGTGTAGGGGGACGAAGGTGTGTGATGTGTCTGTACGGAGTGTGTGAATGTGTGTGTAGGGGTGTGTGTGCCTCTCTGTGTGACTGTACGTACTGTGCGTGTCTGTGAGAGGCGTGCGTGTGTGTGTGTGTGTGTGTGTGTGTGACAGGGGAGGCTGGGGGCTCACAGAGCTTGGGTCTGAACCCGTGTAAGAGGGAGGGGGCTGGCAGAATAGGATGTGTGTGCACACGTATGTGTGCAGGGGTGTGTGAAGGGTGAGTGTGTCACGGGTGCTAGGTGTGGCAGTGTGTGATGTAAGGGTGCCGGGTGCACGTGTATCCCTGGCTCACCCTTCCCTTCCCCCACCAGATGTGTGCTCACGGAGGGGGTATTCAGGGAGGAGGTAGGACTCTACTGCAGCGGCCCCTTGCCCAGCTTGCCTGCCTGGCCATCATCCCCAGGAAGCCAGAGATGGCCAAGCTGCCCCTCCCCCCCCCCCATACTTCTAGGGTTAAGGGGAAGGGAGCAGGCCAAGCCCCCAGAAGGAGGGGAAAGGCTGAAGGGACAGCTTCCGCCAGACTAGGGCACGCTGCTTCTCCGGCCAGAGCCTGGCTGCCTTCTCCATCTCAGCCTGATCACCAGGAGCTGTGCTTTGCCCCTCCCAGGGCCCTGTGTTCCCTGGGGTCCGAGTGAGAGAGTCCATCAACATCCTAGGTTGGAGCTCAGGGTGGGGGTGGGGGCAGCGGGAGGCTCCTCCTAGAGTGTTTGCTTGTTCACAGTTGTATTAGCAGAAGGGTGCTTGGCACATAGTAGGCCTCAATAAATGTCCGAGGGAGGACAGGAGAGACAGAAGAGAGGGAGGGAAAGGTTCTGAGTTGGGAAGTCCAAGTCCAACCCCCTGACTATCAGGGAGGATGAGGACAGCTGGTTGCCTTCAGGCCCCCGTCCCCAGACTGAGCAGGTTGGGTAGGCAGGGGGTTAGGGAGAGGGGCTTTAGCTGGAAGAGAAGGGGGAACCGCAGGGAAGAGATCTGCTCTGGGCCTGAATGGAGGAAGGAGCTGGCAACTCTCCTTGGGCAGAGCCCTGTGTGTCCTGTCCCCACCACCTGCTCCTCTGTGATCAGCAACCTCTCTCTGGGGCATCTGATCCCAGGCAGCCAGAGCTCATAGCGCCTCTCCTCTCTCCAGGATCTTCAAGCTCAAAAGGTGCTGAAGAGCTGAGCCCCCTGCCCAAGGCCACCCAAGGCCAGGTGGGGCCATGGCAGGGCATGGCTGTCTGGGGCTGGGGCTGTTCTGCTGGGTCCTGCTTGCTGTTCCTGTGGGCCCACAGCCTGCGTCCTCCATCTCGGGTGTCTCTCTCACCACTTTGACCCCACCACCTCAGACTGAGGCCTCTATGCTATCTCTCAACCTGGGACTTAACTTCAAATTCCACCTGCGGGGACCTGCTGCTGCCTGGGGGATCTCTGTCACAGAGACCCAGCCGCTCTCTCCTGGGCCGAGCCGGGAGCCAGAGGAAGAGGTGGCCAGTGGGCTGAGGACTGACCCCATTTGGGAACTGCTGGTGGGCTCCCTTGGGAAGTCCCCCCCAGAGTGGGGCTCTGCCGAAGGCAGCTCTACGCCCTGGGCCTCCTCCCAGTCTCCAGAGTTCACATCCCCCCTCTCTGGGCCCACCGACCGGCCCACTGCTCCCTATCAGCCCAGGAAGGGCACTGTCACCTGGGACACCACTCTGACAGTTACGGCAGCTCCATCCAGTGCTCCCAGGCCCCGCCAGAGCGAGCTGGAGCTGAAGTTTGACATGGCCCTGAGAGCAGGTGCAGCTCCCACGCTTGGGCATCGGACACTGCCCTTGCTGCCCAGCCTGAGGGCCAGCCTGGCAGAGATTGCTGGGCGCCTGGGACCCTTTGGTGAGTACCCACCCCATCTGGAGAAGAGCCCCCACTGGGCAGCCTGGCAGGTAGGGGGAAGCTTCAGCCCGGGCTCCTTTTGCAGGGTTCTTCGGCACTACTCTGTCTCCACTGCGGAACTTCTCAGGCCCAAGCCCTCTAGGCCCAACTCCACCCCCACGCTCTGCCACTAGAGTTTCAGATTCTCCAGGTGAGTGTTCATTTTGTTGCAACAAACACGTAGGGAACACTTCTACATGCCAGGCGCTGTGCTAGGAATCAGACCTCCCTGGCTTCTTTCACTCTGTGTTGCTTTTCCCAGGGCCTGGGACATGGGCCACTGCTCCTATGGGGAAATGTCCTCTTTGCCTTACTGAGTCTGATTTGGTTCTTGCAGCTTAGCTCCCAGTGTACGTGTGGCTACAATGCCTGTTGGGTATACATTGGCTCCCTAAGGGCAAGATCTGGGGAAGGACAGGATTTTCTCCAAAGCCCCCGACGACCAAGACTGGCTGGTGGGATGGCTCTTGAATCCCACCTGCTCCCTTTGCAGGGTTCTTTGGCACCAGTCTCTCCCCTCCCCCATCCCCCCTGGAGAGAAAGCTCCCAAGCTCAGGCCCATTGGACCCTGCTGCTTCCCTAAGCTCTGTCACGGTTGCAACAGCATTACTAGGTAAGTGTCCAGTTCACTTGCGCATGACATTTATTTAGCACTTACTACATGCTAACCACTCATTGGCGTTCTGGGACTCTTTTATTTCTTTGTCATCATAATCATAATCACCATTCTCTTCATCATCACCATGGCGATATATATTCATGGTCTGAGAACAAGTGTTGCTGGGGATGGTCCCACACAGAGTTAAGTAATGGTCCTCCAGGAGTTTTGCAGTCACAGGCAGAGCAGGACGTAGACAAATGTCTCACAGACGGACACAGGAACTCCTTCATGATTCCCACAGCCTCAGTACCAACTCCACCCTTCGCTCCGGTCTGCCTGGCCTGCCTCTCCACCCGTCACCCCAACCTTGGGGCTCTTTCCTCTGCTGTCTGATATGACATGACATGTTGTCAGATATGGGCAGAGCTGGGCTTCTTATTGGGAAGACATTGAAGAGAAGACCTTGAGCAGACAGACGCCACCATTATTCAAGGGAGTCTTTCAGAATATGCACATAGACAGGTGGTGTGGAGGAAAGACCAGGGGGCTCTGGAATCTTGAGACTTGGTTTAGAATCTCAGTTCACTTACTAACTGGCTGGGTGACCCCGAGAAAGTTATTTAATCTTCCCAAGCCTAAAGTGCCTCATGTACCTAGGGTTTAATAATAGTACCTATTTTGTTCTTGTGAAGCTTCTAGATAATGTAAGCTCCTGGCATGAGGCTGGGCATGAAGTAGAAGTTTATTAAGTCATAGGTATTGACCTTGGTTCTGCCCCTACTGCACCCCAAATGCACTTCCAGAGCCTACCTCTCTGACATGGCAACCTTGGCCGCAAGATGTGATGACCAACATGATCCACAGGGCAGAGAGCACTCTCAGGGACAGGCTCTGGGTAGGTGAGGCCAAGGGAGCCACGAAGAGGGACCCCTCGGCCCAGATTTGTTCTGCAAAACATTTACTATAGCTGTGAATCTGCTCACAATTATTCCCAGTAGGAACCAGCTCAGCAGTGGCAACCTCTGGTTCCCCAGCTTCTTCCAGTTCCAGACTTAGCACAGCATCTGACTGTAGCTCACTCCAGAGCAGTCGCTGTGCTCCCGGGCATATGGGTAAGGGGGCTGCTGTCCCCTCCCCATCCGGCCTGGTATGTAGCAGTGGCAAGATCTGCTGTGAGGTGGGGAGGCAGGCTCTGTGGCCCCAGGGGAAGGATGCTGGCTGGCAGTCTGTCAGCCTTGGTGACAGTGCTGGCCAGGCAGGTTTAATGAGTCTGGACAGTATCAGAGGAAGCCCAGCTCGCTGTCCCACCCCCTACCCCCTCCTCACTGCTGGCTGCAGGAACTCAGCCTCTTCCTGGCTATTTCTCTCATATAAACCGAGGAAGGCTGCAGGCCTCTTGGAGAGAAGGCCAAGGGGCCTTGCTCAAGCCAGCAGTGTGTGTAGGGAGTAGTGTCAAGCAGTTAGGGGACAAAGGGAGCCTCTGTCTCCTCTAGGATCTTTCTAACCTAGGTGTGGTTAACCTTTGGGTCTAGGGCCTCTCTTTTGCATTAGGTCCCCTTCACCTTGGACAGAACTACTATTCAGCCAGTACACACCGGAAGAAGTGGTGCAGGTCATTAACATATTGAAAGACTTTCCTACCAGTTGATAAGTTTCCACTGGCCTTAGCCCCCTGAGCACTCACTCCCCTCTCCTCCCTAGACACCCTGGCTGACATCTGTTCTGATTGGCTACCATCTGTGCCATTTACAGTTAAATATTTCAAATGCCAGCTCCCTGTACAAAGAGGATCAATCTTCTATGATCCCAGAGGTGGGGGTGGGGAGAGGAATGGGGCCAGGCCACTGAATGGACTACAGCCTCTATTGGGAGAGAGATTCCCCAGCCCTTTGATCTGGGCAGCTGGTAGATAATCAGGCCTGACTTTTCCATAAATCGAGCAGGCCCCTCTCCCCGACTCCATCCCAGCCAGCTGTGACCTCACCAATTACTCACACTGACATCCTATCTCCTTTCTTGCCCCTGAGGTCAAGAGGGGCCACAGGGCCAGAGTGGGACTACCTTGTAAGAGAGGGGTCCTCAGGGGAGGGATCCTAGGAAGTCACTATCTTCTGGGCTCCTCTGGGGGAAACTGTGAGGGCTCTTTCTGGGCAAGCCTCAAGTGGGGAGACGGGGGATGAGATCAAATGGACTTTCCAAAGACAGAAACTGGGTCTTCTCTGCCTGTCCCCACCTATACCATGGCCCAGTCCTGGGTACACAGGGTATGCCCTGTCTCCCAAGGAAGCAAGGCTCCTAGTTCAGAACTCCCTCCTCTGACACCTGAGCTGTGCCTACACTTTGCCTGTTTTCTGGTTTTGATTCTTTTCTGGCTTCTTAGTGACATTTAATATTTACTCTCCTTGCCACAGTGCTTTGGGACAGAGGTGAGAGACAGGGTTTCTTGTGGCCCCCGGCTAAGAAGTGGAATTAGAGGAAGGTGAGGTAGGGCAGACCTCGGAGAGCTGCACTCGTCTGCACAGGGAGCAAAGAGGAGGCCGTGAGGGGTGCCAGGCCGGCTCAGGCGCTGGGGCTCCTGGGCACAGTCTCATTGCCTTTCTGCTGAGCCACCAAAGCTGAGGAAAAGCCAAGCAAACCCATCCACTTTCCAGAAGTGAGTTGGGCAAGAGCATCTGAGAGGACGAAGGAATAGGGTTGATGGAGGGGATACAAGTATTTGATCCTGTTCATGTCAGACCGATACCCACCCCTGATCAACAAGCCATCTCAGCTGCACGGTTCCTCATTTAACTCCTGGCTGTGTCTTCAGTAGGCGTTCAGGGGTGGTCAGGCCATCCAAGTGGTGTTCTTTAGATAGGGTTCACACAGTGAAACAAGGTGACCAACGGTTGCCGTTCAAAACAAGTTTAGGATGTGCCGAGAGATATCAGCCTTTCGTAGTTAAATCAAGAATGAGTTTGAGGCCAGAAATAGTCCTACTCACGTGAACACAAACTGATGACTGATCAGTGATAAACATTAGCTGATAACGATGATACCAACAACAATCACATATCGAAAGCTTTTTATGCACTGGGCGCTCTGAAGAGCTTTGGACACGTCGTCCGTTTATCCTCATAACAGCCTTAGGTGCTCTTCCCCATTTCAGACTTGAGGAATGGGATGGAACGGGAACCAGGGCACATTCTGCCATTTGCAGGAGGCAGCAAGCTGTGTATATTTAATTTTTGGCTGCTCCCGCTCTGCCCTCCCCAGTTGTCTGATTCTATCTACCCCTCCTCTCTCTCTAGAGCTGCTTTCTAACCCCCCTCACTCCTTTTCCTTTTTCTCAGGATTGCTGTGTTTTGCACGTTCCCAGCATGAGCTGGCACTGCCTGGGGGTGGGAGTACCTCTGGGGTCTTCCTATATTGTACAGCTGAGGCAAGGCTGGAGCACAGCCAGGCTGCTGGGGCAGGGGTCTGGCTGTCAGAAGACCCGCCCTTCCTCCTTCGGCATCTGCCTCCTGTGCCCCTCCCCCTCCTCACCAGGACGTCTCCATCCTTCACCACCATATTTCTCCCTCCAGACGGTTTTGCAGCTGCAGTTCTGCTGAGCTTGCTAGGTGGAGTTGGAGAGGTTCAGCCTCCAGCATCTTCCTTTGCTGCTTGGCTCTCTTTCCAACTCTCTCTTGCTCCAGGAAAGTAAATTAGGGATCTTACTCCTCGGCCTCTTTTACTTGACTTCCCATTCCCCACAGAGTGGGGTTAGGGCCCCAGAGCATCTGAGGGGCTCACGCACCAAGATGGCTTCTTATCCCACTATGATCTTCCCAGTGGTTCCTTCCTGGGAGTTCAAGGGTAGCCCTGAGACCCAGGGGAGTCCATCTCAATGTCACCTTCCATAAAATAGAGAACTAAAGGGGCATGTGTATTAAGAGCCTTAGACCAATGGCTGTGTGATTGAGTTAGGAAGAGAACTATGGCCATGAGTAAGCTAAGGTTGGGGGGTGTGGCAGACAGGAAGGCCAGTGAATAGGAAAGGTTGTGTTCTCCACGGGTGCTGGGGACAGGCATGTCTTACCTCTTCCCCTGCTCCCTGTATCCATATGTTTGTGTAGGGGCTATTCCTGAAGAGACAAAAGAACAAGCAGTTGAAAAATGGCAAGGGAAGCTTCTCATAGCACCAAGGTGGGAGTTGGGAGTCCCAACTTGAATAAGAGATAAGCAAATCAGTATCATGAGAAAGCTCTGGAATCATGAGAAGGGGCTCCGGCTGGTGCTTAGATCTGGATTCTAGAAGCAGCTCTGCCAATTTGTGACCTTGGACAAGTCACTTGGCCTTTCTGTAAAGCCTCAGCGTCTTCATAGAGCAAATAAGAGGATTCATTTATTCAATGAATATCTGCTCAGTGCCAACTCTGAGCCAGGTACCATTTTAGGCATGGAGATTCAGATGTGAGCAAAGCAAATGAAAATCTTTGTTCTTACCAAGCTTTCTTTCTCCTCAGAGGATTGAACTAGAGGGGGCTTCTCCAGTTCCTTCCAGTTGTAAAGTTCTGTGGCTTCTTAAGAAAAACTCTTTTCAGTAGAATCACAGAGTGATGAAGGGAAATGAACCAAGCAGGGAGCCGGGGTGGGTTAGGGATGGAGGGAAGGGATGAGAGCTGAAAGGACTGGTGAGGAGTTTGATGGGGGAGGGGAAGGCGAGCAGCTGAGAGACAGGGTGAGTCTCCTGTTTAAGACAAGTGTGTCCTAGATGCTATGAGACTCTGACCGGCACACAGGCTACTGGCTGTGGGGAGGGCAGGGGGAGGGCTGCATAACTGCCTCAGACAAATGTTCTTTGCCCACAGACGCCACCATCCCCACCTCTGGCCCAGATGACCCCTCTGCTGCCAGCCTTGGGAAGCCTTCGGTGCAGCCAGAGTGTGGGTCAGGGGCCTGTAGCATTGGAGAAGTGCCTGAACGCGGGGGGCAGCCTCCTGTGGCTCCGCTGCCCCTCTTCTTCCTGACCCTGGAGGCCGACTGGGCAGAGGCCAGAGCCCGCTGGGGGCTGGCCTGGGAGGCCCACGTGTACGGGGTAGGCACGCTCTTCGGCCTGGTGGCCCTGCTGGCCCTGCTGGCCCTAGCCCTTTTGCCCTGGCGCTGCCCGCCAGGCGCCCCCTGCCTGGCGCTGCTGGACCTGCTCCTGCTCTCGGCCGGGACCACGCGGGCCTTCCCGCTCTTCTACGACGCCTACGGGCACCGCGACCGGCTGCCCCCACTCGCCTGGCTGCTACTGCAGGACCTTCCGCTGCCCTGCCTGGCCGCTGGCCTGGGACTGGCCTGCCTGCTGCTGGCCCGGCCGCGCCCGCCGCGGTGTCCCGCCGGGGTGGCCGCGTTGCTGCTCCTGGGGCTGGGACTGGCGGCCGCCGCCGCCCTCGGGAGCGCAGCCCACCGCCCGCTGCAGCCCCTGCGGCTCGCCTCCCGCGGGCTGCACGCCTTCCTCGCCGCCCTCCTTTCCGGGCTCCTGCTGACGCTCTCCTGCTGGGGGGGACGGCGGCGGCGGGCCGGAGCGCCCCTGGGAGGGTCTGGCTTCAAGGGCGCCACCCCTCTCCCGCAGGCGCGCAGCCCCTTCGCCCCGCGGGAGTCTTGGCGGCGCGCGGCCCGCACAGCCCCGGTGGCGGGTACGTTCGGGCTGCTGAGCGGAGCCCTGCAGGGCTACGAGGTGCTGCACGCCCTGGGCTATGGCGGCCAACCCGGCCTGGAGGGACCCTGGCCCTGGTGGGCCTTCCAGCTAGGCCTGCGCTTGGGCGAGGTGGGCGTCGCGCTTCCGTTGGCGCTGCTGGGCCTCTACCCGGCGCTCTGCAGCCCCCGTGTGCCGCCGCGCTGCTGGGCCAAGCTCTTCCGCCTGTCCCCGGGCCACGCGGCCCCACTGCTGCCCGGGGGCTGGGTCACCGGGCCCCCAGACAAGGAGCCTCTGGGTGGCGCCATCGCGCGTGGCGACGCGGAGCTGCTGCAGCTGTGCGCCCTGGCAGGGCCAGGCCCCGACCTCCTACTCCAGGGAGGAGGCTGCCGGGGCTTCGACGGCGCGGCGGCCAACCCGGCCCCTTCTCCGGCCTCCTCCCCCTGCAGCGATTACACCGTGGATTTCCGCCCGCCCTCCCCCATCAACCTGCGGCGCAGCATTGAGGAGGCCCTGTGCAGCGAGGCCCTGCTCACGCCGGGCCTCTTCCAGGGCCCTGCCTACGGGGAAGCCTTGCCTGGGTTGGGCCTCTACCGCGCCACCTCGTTGGGGGCGAAGACCGGACCCAGTGGGAGGTCCGAGGAAGCCCGTGGCTCTCCCGCGCCGCAAGAGCTCCCCTCTCCCGGGGCCTGGCCCGCGGGCAGCAGCGCCTCTTCCGGCTCACTGTGCGGACTTTCAAGGGACAGCTCGTCCATGCTGCTATGCTCCAGCCCCGACAGGCCTCCACGCTGTCCGCTGGTCTGCGTCCTCAGTCCCCCGCGGCCCTCAGGAAGCAGCCCGAGCCTTCCGGGCTCAGGCTCCTACAAGGCATTGTCCCCGCCCTCCCGCGACTCCCCAGAGCCTACTCTTGAGCTGCAGGCTGCGGAGGCCTTGCTGCAGGAGCAATTCCTGGACGCCTGCCGACAGATCGACGAGCTGAGTGTGGGCAGCGACACCATAGACCTGTGAAGAGGCGCCCCCTATTCTGGGTGCACCAGCCTATGCCCCCTCCTGGCGCCTGCTCTGCCCGAGACCTGCACACTGTAACCCTTCCCCAATCCTGCCTGGCTCAGATACCTCTCCCCACTTCCTTTCCCATCCAGGGGTCCCTGGGTGGGTGGGTCAGCAGCCAGGCTCTGTTGATTGGGAATTAGTGCCACGTCCTCTGGAGCCCTGGGCACTTGATGCCCTCAGCTGCAATTCTAGGCTGGCAGGGGTCCCACTTTCCCTGGCATTCACCAGCAATAAAGCCCCAAGGTGCTCCACTCCTGACTACCACTCCCCACTCTGGTGCTGAGTGAGGGGCTGTCCTCAGAGGACCTCAGACTGGCTTTGGTCCCCATACCCACCTCTGGCACACCCAGGAATCCCATTCCTGTATGAGTGAGACTCCCTGTCCTCCACGTGATCCTTCCCCACAGAAGGGTCCACAGCTCATCTAGGAGACTCTACAGCCGTTGGGTGGGAGGTGAACGCATTCAGAGTTAATTTATCAATAAAATATTTTCAGAGAAAAGTCTGATCTTCTTGGAAAAGCTTTGATAAGGCAACAGCAGTGGCGGTTCCCTCAGTTTTGGAAGAGATGCTGTGTTTGGGTGGGTGAGTTCATCTCAGACCCCAGTGACCCTCCTTCCTGACTGCAAGAAGTACTGTCCTGTAGCTGAGATGAGTGAGGGTCCTGGGAGTGACCCCTTGGAGACCCTCTGACTCTCTGGGCCGTGGCTTGTCAAAGATGAAACAGGCCCTGAGAAGTGAGGCGGGAACTCTACAGTCATTGGTGGGAGTGTCTGCATTCCTAGGAGCCTGGTTTGCAGGTTGTGGTGGACAGCTGGCTAGGGACTAGTTAGTGGCAAAGTCCTTCATGGAAATGATACTCATGTCAAGGGCTTGACCACTTTGAGCTGGGATCCCCAGGCCTCTCCCTACCATGTTACAGAGGATTTTTGGATTCACAGAGGAAACTACCTGCTCCACCTACCAACAGGGCCTTTTCAAGTTTCGACTCACAAACCCTCTTCCCTTGCATTCATCTCCCATAGGTGCAGATCCTCCCTGAAGAAAGCCTGTCTCTCCCAAATCCCAGCCCCATCTCACTCACCAAAGCACAACTCGCCGTGCAGAGACTCAGACCACCAGACACTCCGTAACCCCTCCCTTATTCAGAATATTTGGCTCTGAGCTCTGTGGAGTGAGTGCATTTGTCATTTGGCTAAAATGCAGGAAGTTCAGAGGGGCACCAAAACAGGGTCATAGATTAGGTCCAAAAATGAAAAACCTGACAGTGTTTTGGCAGATATCTTGCACATTACATGGAAACCTGGAGGGACACAACATATCAGGCTCGAAGTGGAAAAACAGGAATGGGAGTGGTTTCTTCCAAGTCTGTCCATCGGCTCTTGGAGGTTTGAGAAGGAAGGTGGAACCAGAGGGAAAGCAGGCAAGGAGGTCCGGAGGGGTGGGCCCTCACCAGACCAGGACCATGCACGAGTAGAAAAATTAATGCACTGCTCTCCTTGCAAATAGAAATCTGTCTCACCTGAGGGGCATGTCCGGGGTCTGGGACCTCAGAGGAAGGAAGAGTCAGGATGTTTGGGGAGAGTGAGGGTCATAGTAGGGAAGACAGTGAGAGGAGGGTGGGGCAGGCCCCGCTGAGGGACAGAACTAGAATGGTGTTGACGGTGTCTCCTCCATCACCTGGCTCAGCTTGGCTCAGAAATTCTTGCTGCATCGTCACTCTGGGCTGAGGCCCAGAGAACTGCCAGCCTCCTAATTACAGGCATTTCTTAGTGGTGTCATAGCGGCAGTGGCAGACCCAGCATTGGAGCTGCTTTGTATCATGGAAGGAGTGCTTGCTGCTCGGATAAATCGCTCCCTTTCTTCCCCACTTACCCTTCCATCTGCCTCTGCTCATTCTCAACTCCTCCTGGCCACGTCTTCCTCGCCCTAATGCTTGCCAGCCTGCTCCTTCACTCTCCCCACCAGGGGCCCCGTGGTTCATGCACACACAGGTTCCGACAGAGCAATCCAAGCCCACATACCCCTAGTCAGTCTGTTGGTCTGTCTGTCTGTCTGTCTCTCCCTCCCAACCCCCCCATACACACACTCCTTTTCTGTCCAGAAGCTCTGAATGGGGCTGGTGAGATGGAGAGGAGGAAGACAGCTCAGTGTTCACCAGCTGCAACACTTCTCAGCAAGAATAACCTCAGCCCTTCGATTTTATAAGGAGGCCACTGCTTTGGTGAGATAACCCTTTCCTTTTGTCCCATGCCTCAGCTTGTAGCCAAAGCAGGTTTCCCAGAAGAGCCCAGGTAGATCTTACTACATACATCCTTCAGTCCCAGTTCTTAGTATTGCAGGGGACTGAGAGACAGACTCACCCTTGTTTATTCAAGGTCTTTAAAACATTTTATTGAATGCTTACAATGTGCTGGGTGCTGAAGAGAGAGAGGTGAACGAGGTGGACACCAGCCCTGAACTTATGAACTTGAAGGTCTTTGGGGGAAGGCAGACGTTGAAGAACTAATCATAGGGGCTCCTGGGTGGCTCAGTCGGTAGAGCATGCGACTCTTAATCTTGAGATTTTAAGTTCGAGCCCCATTTTGGGTATAGAAATTACTTAAAAATAAAATACTACATAAAAGTACTAAACATATGAATAATTACAATAGCACCAACTACAGTTGTGAGAAGTGCTAAGAGCAAGAAGTAAGTGGTATTATAAGAAGGTTTGGCTTGCAAGGGGGAATGAAACCAGAGGGATGGGGCCTGGAGAGGCTGGCTGGGAGAGAGCACAGCCCAGGCCTTTCTTACTGCCTTTCTGTGCTGCTGCACAGTGATGGATGAGAGAGAAGCCCACAATTTATTTCCCCTGGAAGCCACGTTGCTGATGTGGTGCAGGGCACCACAACTCCTGCTATTTAATAAAGAACGCTGCGTGTGTCCTGGGTAGATGGATGAGCAAATATTCCTGACTGAAGCACCACGTGGCCTCACCGATGTGAATGGATAGGAGAGGAGGGGCTGAGGTTGAGGCTGGAAGCCAGGTCGGAAACTGGGTATCTGAATTGTTGTCCTCCCTTAGGGACACAGCAGTCCTCCTCATTGTGGGTAGCTGCTGCCCCCTGTTGGGCACATGCCCACAGTTTTGTTTTGTTCTCTAAGGAAAGACTGAGTGAGAAGTGTATTTAAACCAGCATTGTAGGGACATCCCAAAAGATGTTGGAACAAGCCTTCTTAGGGATCTTTTCCCTGTGTATATTGCAGCCAGCACTGGGAAGGCCTCCCTATAGCTAGGGCCCTGAAGCTTGCAGTGCATTTTTGGGGATAGAATTTTGATTTCTAAAGTGGTGAGTGGACAGGAGAGGAGGAGAAAAGAAGAGGGAGGAATGTGGAATTCCAAACCAACTTTATTCAAATGACCCACCTTACTTCTTTTGTCCATTTGTATCTATCCTGGATAGGGTTAACCCCATAGCCTTAAAAATCTGTTTTGTATTTCAGTACTTCCTTTCCTGAGTTATGTGTTTAAAAATAACTGGCATTTTTTTTTTAATTTTTTTAATGTTTTATTTATTCTTGATACAGAGAGAGACAGAGCATGAGAGGGGGAGGGGCAGAGAGAGAAGGAGAAAGAACCAGAAACAGGCTCCAGGCTCTGAGCTAGCTGTCAGTACAGAGCCTGACGCGGGGCTCGAACCCACGAACATGAGATCTGACCTGAGCTGAAGCCGGAGGCTTAACCGACTGAGCCACCCAGGCGCCCCTGGCATTTTCTTTTGAGCATACACTATGTACTTGGAGCTTCATAAATCTAATGTTAAGTGTTCTCCCTTTCCTCTCATTACTATCAATCCATCATCCCATCTATCCAAAATGTATTGAAAGCAAATGGGGTTTGAAGAGAAAGGGAAACTTACTTTTCACTGTATCTTTTGTACTTTTTGAATTTTCTACCTACCATGTGTTCAGGTTATTCCACTTAAAAGTAATAATCGAGGGGTGCCTGGGTGGCTCAGTGGGTTACGCTGAGTGTTCGAATTTGGCTCAGGTCATATCTCGCAGTTCATGGGTTCCAGCCTTGCATCAGGCTCTCTGCTGGTAGCATGGATCCTGCTTTGGATCTTCTGTCCCCCTTTCTCTCTGCCCCTCCCCCCCTCTCAAAAATAAACATTAAAAAAATAAAATAAAGAAATTATTGAAAAAGTGTATTTTCTCAGCTGGATATCCTGCAGGGTGCTGCAGTTTTGCACACAGGTTGGTTCCTGAACCCAGTGAAATGGCAAATTGTCTCTGCCTTCCAGGTTCCAGGGGCACCCAGATCTTTCGCTGGTCAGTGAGATCCCTCAGCCTTGGGTCTAACCCATAAGCTGACCTGAGGGAAGGTTTTCTCCTGTCTCTGGGAGGGCCTGCCTTCTGGGTCTGTGTGTATGTGTTATGTTTGCTTTGGGTATGTTCTAATGTTATCTTATAGCGTGCATGCTATGATTTATTTGTAAAGTTTTTAAATGAATGTCTGTCTACCCCTGCTAGACTTGATGCTCCATGAGAAGAGGGACTCTCTTTTTTTTATAGCCCACCAATTTTATCACTAGTGCCTGGCGCATAGTAGGAGCTCAGTAACTGTTGAAAGAATGATTGTGTACAATCTGTGTCTGTGTGTACTTTGGCAGCTATATTTTGTCTGCGAATTGTCATAGGCACTGTTACAGTTATCTGTTATAGTGTGAGAAGATGTCTCATATTCTCTGAGAATATGAGAATTGTTTGAATTATGTGTTTGATGTATGCATCTATGTGCATTCTGGTTGCATTTTATACGCATAATCTGGGAGCCTGTGGTGGCAGTAAAGAAAGTATTTATTAAATACCCATTATATGTGAGGCCTTGAGCAAAATACGACTTTCTTTGCCTGCCGTGGTACTTTGGGATCGGTAATCCTGGAAGTGAGATTTTAAACTGGTTAGGAGCAGGGCGCCTGGGTGGCTCAGTAGGTTGAACGGGGAACTTCAGCCCAGGTCAAGATCTAACGGTTTGTGAGTTTCAGCCCCGTGGGGCTCTGTGCGGACAGCTCAGAGACTGGAGCCTGCTTCCTATACTGGGTCTCCTCTCTCTCTGCCCCTCCCATGCTCACACTCTGTCTTTCTTAAAAACAACAACAACAACAAAAACAACAACAAATAAATAAATAAATAAATAAATAAATAAATAAATAAATAAACTGGCTAGGAGCTAGCGATTCCTGTTCTTTCGAGTACCCCGGGGGTGTAGGTGGCAGGGCGGCAGTACTGGGACTAGGGGTGGAGCCCCGTTCAAGAGGCTCCGCCCCTGGGAGGCACTTTTTTTTCCATTCCGGAACGTTTTTTCCCCTTCCCACCATGTTTTCCTGCGGACTCTTTTGAGTAACGATCACTTCCGGATCTCCGGGCAATTCGGCGTGGTCGGACTACTAAAGCCGGCTTTTTGACTCGCGTGCGCCGGCCGGGTTTGCTTGTGGTCTCGCGCGCCTCGGTTTCCCAGCCTCATGGCGGGGCTGACCCTCTTTGTAGGCCGCCTTCCGCCCTCGGCCCGCAGTGAGCAGCTGGAGGAGCTGTTCAGTCAGGTGGGGCCGGTGAAGCAGTGCTTCGTGGTGACGGAGAAAGGTAGGGGGCGGGGCTGTTGAAGCTAGGGCCGGGGTTCCTGGGAGCGGGATCCGGGCGAGGACACCCTCCCAAACTTCAGCGTGCCGTAAACTTCCTTACCCGCCCGTGGGAGAAGGGTCGGGGAATTGAGTTTCTTTTTTAAACTGACTCGGCTCTAGAGGAGTCCATAGAGGTCCGATTCTGAAAGTTAAGGCATGACCTTAAGGTTTACAAAGCAGTTTCCGTTTATATATGCGCGTTCACATAAAAGATCAATTTTAGTAACAATGAAATAGTTAACTTTTAATGAAAGCAACTTGAGAGTCAACTGATTGCCAGGCACGGTGCTGAATTCCACACGTGTTAATCTCATTTAATTTTCTAGACAGTCTTGTTGGGGGGAGAGTCTTAACCTTATTTTATAGACGGGAGTCTGGGCCTTAGGGAAATTTGGTAACTTTAAAGTTCATATAGCTTGTAAGTAATGGATCCAGAATTTGATCACGAGATCCTCATGAAGCTCATACCTAGTATGTTATTCATTTACTCATTTATTCAGTAAATATTTTTTGAATGTCTGCTATGTATTAGGCACTGTTGTCGGTTCTGAGGATACAACAGTGCACCAATCCAAGGCAAAAAACTTGCTCTTAAGTCTTCCAGATGAGGAGACAGACAATAAACAAATAGGCAAAATATATAGTGATGGAGCACCTGGATAGCTCAGTGGGTTAAGTGTCTGACTTCCTCTTAGATCATGATCTCATGACCCCAGTCAGCTGTGTGCTGACAGCTCAGAGCCTGCAGTCTACTTCAGATTCTGTGTCTCCCTCTCTCTGTCTCTCTGCCACTGCTTATGCTCTCTCTCAAAAATAAATAAGCATTATATATATATATATATATATATACATATATATATATATATATAGTTATATTGGTGATAAAATTCCAAGAAAAATGAAGAAGGGTATGGAGTCTCTGTGTAGGTGAGTGTGTGGGAGGGGGTTGTTGTGGGGTGAGGAATGGCAGTTATAGATAGAGTAGTGAGGGAAGGCCTGTCTGGGATGAGGGAGTGAACATGTGTCTGGCGGGGAGGAGGATTCTAGGCAGAGGAAACAAGAAGCTCAAGGATACTGAGGAGGTCTACTCCTGGTATATTGAAGGAATAGCAAGGAGAACAGGATGACAGAATAATTGAGTGAAGGTAAGAGATGAGATTCTAGGGTACCAGATCATGTAGGACCTATTACAAGGACTTTGGCTTTTACTCTAACTACTAGTTTTGAATAGGGAGCTGTAAGTATGATCTGGCTTATATTTTAAAAGATACTCTGAGGCCGCCATTGGGGAATAGGACAGAAGCAGGGAGACCAAACAGTAGGCTCTTGCAATAATCCAGGTGAGAAATAGGGTGTGTTGGACCAGGATGGTGGTAGTGGAGGGTAAAAAATGATTGGAATATGGATATTTTCAAAGGTAGAACTCAAAGGATTTGCTGATGTATGAGAAGAAGAGAAGTCAAAGAGTTAAGTCTAACTCCCAAGAATTTTGGCTCGAGCCACTGGGGATATTTGCTTATTTGTGGAATACTGCTCTGTGGCTCATAGTCTGTGTGATGCTCATTGCATCACTAGGAGGAAGGGTTGGCATGTATTAAGAATTGTAAGGGTTTTAATTGTAGAAGTGTTCCTTTCTCTTAACCTAGACTTCAAGGGACACTTAAGATGGGCACCTGATGTTACATTTTGCTCTCTTCTAAGTCATCAGTCTGGTTCTATAAGTGGCTGTTTCTTTTGTCTTCAGCAGAACAACTAGTGGGAACTGGTATTTTGAGGACCCCCATTTCCCCCCATGGTATCAGTGTATGTGAGTAAGCAGGCTAACTGTGTGCTAATAATCCTCCATTGTTAACTTCTATTTTGTTAGTACCAGAGGTTAGAGTTAGGATTGTTGTGGCTCCAGTTGCTAGACAAGCCATGACAGCAGCCTGGTTCTTTGTCATTTTAAGCATAGATATGGGTGAGTGAGAGACAAGAGGGCTCAACAGCAGTATTTCTTCAACGGCAGATCATTACTCATTCATGGGTCTTGAGTGGGTCAGTAACTTTTTTAAATAGAGTATATCTATATGTGGTAAAGTGTTAGTATTCATAAAACTTTTTTCTTTCTTTTTTTTTTTTTTAAAGATTTCCTTTTTAAGTAATCTCTACATCCAGTGTGGGGCTTGAACTTAATAACCGCAACTTCAAGAGTTCCACCCTCTAACTGACTGAGCCAGCCAGGCATCCCTTTGGTTTTATATAAAGAAGGCATATGTGTACTGGGTTCTGCTATAAGTTACGTTGATTATTGTGTGTTGTCAAAACAGTTTGAGAAACACTACTGCCCAGTGCTTGGTGGTTCTGTCCCAGGGAAGAACAGGCCATTGAATGGGAATTCTCTTTTGGGTATAGCCTTACCTTGTATTCTGTGTATATGGTCTAAATCTTTAAAAATACAGAGCTTTGGTCCCTGTTTAAAACACTGTGTATTCCAAGGGATACAGAAGTGCTGATGCATAGGGGCACATGTACCCCAATGTTCATAGCAGCACTTTCAACAATAGGCAAATCATGGAAAGAGCCTAAATGTCCATCACCTGATGAATGGATCAAGAAGATGTGGTTTATATATACAATAGAATACTACATGGCAATGAGAAAGAATGAAATCTGGTCATTAATAGCAACATGGATGGAACTCGAGGGTGTCATGCTAAGTGAAATAAGTCAGGCAGAGAAGGACAGCTACCATATGTTTGCACTCATAAGTGGAACAGGAGAAACTTAACAGAGGACCATGGGGGAGGGGAAGGGGGAAAAATAGTTGAGAGGGAGAGGGGCAAACCATGAGAGAATCTTGAATATTGAGAACAAACTGAGGCCTGATGGGGTAGTGGGAGAAGGGAAGGGGGGATGATGGTCCTGGAGGAGGGCACTTGTGGGGATGAGCACTGGGTGTTGTATGGAAACCAACTTGACAATAAACTATAAAAGAAAAAACATTTTAAAAAGTAAACAAAACAAAACCCCACACTGTGTATTTTTCTGCCCAGATAGCCAAGGTGTGTTGGAAAGGGTGCTGCACTTAGTGGGATGGGAACAGGGTGCGGGATGGAGGGATAAGTTGGGATGAGGCCTTGGCAGTGGTGACTTGGGCATGCCACTTCACATCTTTAAGATGGGAGTAATTTTACAGGATGTTTGTGAGAATTCAAGTAAAATATGATGCTTTGTGCAGACAAACAGTGAATGGCATTTGTTGTGAGCACATACTTTTGTTTTGGTACCCAACTGCTTTACGTTTTAGCTGCTTTGTTTTTGGTTGTACTGATCAGGAAGGGCTCTGATTTTTCTTCCTCTAATTTTCCGACTGTGAGTGGGCAGGCTTTTGTGAGAAGGAGTCCCAAGAGAAAAGACACCAGTCTCCAGATCACGGTATGCTTTCCTAGTGCAAAGTGTCAGCTTTAACCAGTTTATGTGAATCAGATTCTTCTCTGTGGCCTTTATATTGGTGGAGTCCCATGGAAAGAACATGGGGCTTGTCATGAGGAATTAATTCCGCTATTAACACTCCGGTGCATAACCAGTTCACTTACTTTCCTCCATCTTAAGTTGTTTATTTGGAAAGAAGGGATAGTAGTATTCACTTTACCTACCTTAGTGTGGTTCTGAAGATAAGAATGAGATAAGAGATTTACAGCTAGTTTGAAAAAGTTAAATTTGATATTGATCCGTTAAGGCTTGGTAATAACGTTGATAGTAACCACAGGCTCCCAAAGCCATGCTTATTGTTTACTGAGGCTCTTTCATCAGGGCCTCAGGCATTAATTTCTGATCTGCTGCATAATTCTATTGTAGTTTTCAAAGCTACCATACTTACTTTTCCCACCTTCTCTGGTGATGGTCCGTTCTATTTGAGGTTGAGTTCTTCACTGGGGATGTGATAGATATCATGGATCTTCCATATTCACAAGATGATCAGGAAAAGAGGAAGAAGAGGAGCTAATAGTGAAGGCACCAATTAGAAGAGGAGGCCTGACAATTTCTGAGCAAAGTGGAGAAGGGGCCATGGGTGCCAACCTCATTTTTGTCCCTCCTGAGAATTTTGGCAACCTAATAAATGGGTTGGTCTGACAGTATATCTGCTAGTTTAGGGCATTAACAGTTTAATGGTTTAGGTCTCTGGGCTTACGCTTCTCCCCCCTACCTCTTACTGTCCAGGAAGTAAGGCATGTCGAGGCTTTGGCTATGTCACTTTTTCTATGCTGGAAGATGTTCAGAGGGCCCTCAAGGAGATTACCACCTTTGAAGGCTGTAAGATCAATGTGACTGTTGCCAAGAAGAAACTGAGGAAGAAGTCCAAGGAAAAGGGGGAAATTGGTGAGTTCCTAGTAACTTAAGGGAATATTCCCTTATGGTGAGGAAGAGGTCGGTGGTTGGGGATAGCTTCCTAAATTTCTTTTTGATATCCAAAACCATCTAATATATTTTATGACTCATTTTTGTTTTTTATTTAATTCTAATTTCAGAAATCTGGTGGTCCTGGGTATTCCATACTTAATCCTGTAGGAAATGCCATCTTTTGCTAGTAGCTTCTTTCCCGTGATATTCTGGGCCTACAGGTGGGTGGTTTGGGATCACAGACTTATTCTCTTGCCTCTTATCTTTTAGAAAATTCAGAGTCCCCAAAGAAGGAGCTGAAGCCAAAAAAACCCAAAGTGGCTGATAAGAAAGCCAGGTTAATTATTCGGAACCTGAGCTTTAAGGTGAGTGACAGAGAAAACTAACACTACCAGTTCTGAAGGCTGGTGGTGCTCATTGGTTGAACTCCTCACAAGGATGGCCTAACTGGACATCATTCCTTCTGGGAATGCATCTTAGCCTGTTGAATATAGAAAATGGGCCTGTATAAACAAGAACTAATTGAGGATATTAAGTGTGAAGATGCCTTCCTTTTGGGACACTACTGCTGAGACAGGGAGGGGGAGGAAGAGCTCTTTGATATCTGTTCTCTTTGTCTATTAGGTACAAAGCAAGATGTCTTCTATTCAGAGATGTTTGATGTCCTAGTCTCAAAAGTAAAAGAGTAAAAATATTCACGCTTTTTGTAATGAACTAATTTAATGGTTGAGGTTTCATGTATGCTTTCTGTGATAATATCTTTTTCTTCATTTTCGTGTCAGTGTTCAGAAGATGACTTGAAGACCATATTTGCTCAGTTTGGAGCTGTCCTAGAAGTAAACATCCCCAGGAAGCCAGGTACTAGCAAACCTTCATCTGTTGAGAATTAGATTAAGACTATTTAACATAATGGTCTTTTTCCCTTTCACCCTTGAGCCATTATTTGAAATAGGAATACAGGTTCATGTCATATGTCATACTCTTTGTGAGCTCCGGATGGTACTTTCAGGCACATGCTTGACACAGCAAAAACTCAAAAATATAGTGCTTATTTCCTGGATGGCATTTTTAGTTAGATTAGAACTAGTTAGAAGACAAGTTAGAGTCTAGGAAATTGCACTGCTCTCCCCAAGCTTGAGTCAGGGGATACTCAGCAGGAGGGCGTAAGCTGTTGCTTTGGGGCTGACTGGTTGGCAGGACTTGGGCCATCTTGCCAGCCCAGGTCTCACGTGCTGCCTCTAACGTCCTGGTACATTTGCACACAGATGGAAAGATGCGTGGGTTTGCTTTTATCCAGTTCAAAAACCTCCTAGAAGCAGGAAAAGCTCTCAAAAGCATGAACATGAAAGACATAAAAGGTAAGTTTTCTATACCCATACCGTTCACCCAGACATTTCTGGTGTTTGGGTGAATTAGCACAGTAACCCACATTCTACATTTTCACAAGGTGTTTGAATTTTTGAGAGTCTTACTGCTAATAGAGATGCTGTTTTGGTAAAATATTCTTAGTGCTTGATCTTCGGGTTCAACTTGAAAGGGCACGTGGCATTATTCACTTTTCTTTATTTGGTTATGAGTGTGCATTTAAATCCTTAATGAAAAAACGTCCCTGAAATAATCACTGATAGATGCAGATTGCTGTCTGTGGGATGTGGGATTTGCAGGTTTCTCCCTCTGGGTCACGATCAGTATTCAGCGCCAGTGGGCTGTTAAACTGACTGTGAGGCCACTCAGCGTGCTCATTTACTAGGTACTGAAGAAGGGCTTGGCTCAGAGACTTTGTAACTTCTGTGTAGATTGCAGATTATTCCAGATACTTGTTTTACCTCTTGCTTAGTCTAACTGGTACCTTGTCTAACTGGCAGCACGGTTCCCATTCTTTGTTTACTTTTTTACTTCCTCTCCTCCCAGGTGCAGTGGTTGTATAGAAAGGTGAAATAACTGCTTAGTGATAAAAGGCTTAAAGTTTAGGGGTGGCTCAGTCAGTTAAGTGTCTGACTTTGGCTCCGGTCATGATCTCACAGTTCATGAGTTCGAGCACCACGTTGGGCTCTGTGCTGACAGCTCAGAGCCTGGAGCCTGCTTCAGATTCTGTGTCTCCCTCTCTCTCTGACCCTCCGCCACTCACACTCTAGGTTTCTTTTTCTCAAAAATAAACAAACATTAAAAAGAATAAATAAAAAGCTTAACGTTTAAGAAGGATAGGCTACTCTGAGCTTTATTTTAGGGCGAATAATCTCTAGATCAGCAGTTTGTCTGTTTGGTTCCATCACTGTCTTTGATGAATAGGAAGTCATTTATAAGAGATGTTGAAGAGAGGAAGACCTTTCTGGTGCTACTTTTCTGTCTGACAGGACGGACGGTGGCTGTGGATTGGGCTGTGGCAAAGGATAAATATAAGAATACACAGTCTGCCTCTGCATCAGGTAAGATGGGGTGGTTTTGGGCGGGAGGGATTTTATGTCCTGAGGTGAGTGTGGAAACAGGTCTATGGACAGTAAAATTATAAGGGAACCTGCTAGTCAGTAAGAATTTTGGGTCAAAGATACCAAAAGCATAAGATTAATGGAAGGAATGAGACTGAGGATTAAGAAAAACTCTGAATTCTACAGGCTCAGATATGAGCCCAGAGCTGTTTGTTGATTCATATTGTGCCATCTGGTGATCTAATCTCAAAACATAGGATCCTTTGAATCTAAGCCCGCTCCTGGGTGTGAATGTGAGTGAGTAGTGGGGCCCAAGTTCATTTTCTCTGCTGGCTCTCTTTCCCCAACTCTTCATAATACACCGTGATGGAGTATTATGAATAGGGACACTGAAAACCTACGTTTTATGTAGAACCCAGTTGGCTTTTAAGCCACCAGGCACTCCGGAAACAGGACTCACTGAGGTTGAGGTGAGCGCTCTGCCGGCCGCCGTGCTCAGTAGCCGGCTGCTCGCGGAGGCTCAGTGCCTCCTCTCCTCATTCCGAGTCTGATTTTCCCTCAGGCAGCTGATGAATGGGACAGGCTGCCAGGCAGTCTTCATGGTGAGGGATTTTTGTTGTTTTCGCTTTTTTCCTTCATACTTTCTCTTATATACAGTAAGAAAAATACTGGGGAAAAATACAATTAAAGTCCTAGTCCTAGTTCCGTGGGGTATCCCTTGAACTTGGGGTATCAGTTACTCTTGTTCACATAACCTTATTTTGGATACTAAACGAATTCCTGACTTTCTTTACCTCCATGTGTAGGTGAGGAGAAGGGGCTTGAACCTAAACAGCAGGAATTAGGTAAAGAGAATGGCAGGGAAGAAGAGGATATGGAAGAGGAAGAGGAAGATACAGAAGAGGAAGACGAGGAGGAGGAGGAGCAGGAGGAGAGTAAAGAATCAAGGGAGACCAAGCCGACACAAATTCGGAAGAAGTAAGCAGCTCAGCTAGTTTGAGACAGTGGAGGAAGAGTGAGGACGGGCTCTGGGAGGAGCAGCGGCTTCCCTGCGCCCATCCCCGCAGTGGTGGCATGTGTCATGAAGTTGGCTAGGCTTAGATCCTAACCCTGTCTCGTGAACTGTGCCATTGCAGAGCCGTCAGGAGGGCCCCAGCTGTGGAGAGCAGTGAGGAGGATCATTCCGACGAGGACAGCGACCTGGGGGAAGGCGCCAGCATGGACAGTGGAGAGGAGCTGGCTCAGAGTGAGGCCAGCAGCGAGCAGCAGGACGACGAAGGTTTGCCTGCGATCTGTGTACACACCTTTACTCTTAAAATCAGTTACCGAGAGGTGCCTGGGGTGGCGCAGTTGGTTAAGTGTCTGACTTGGACTCAGGTCATGATCTTGTGGTTCTTGAGTTCAAGCCAGGCTCTGTGCTGACAGCTTTGGATTCTGCCTCTCTCGCTGCCTCTCCCTCACTTGTGCTTTGTCTCTCGCTCTCTCTCAAAAATAAACATTAAAAACACTTTTTTAAATAAAAAAATATTAGTTACTGAGAAATGTGCATCAGTTCAGTGCAGGCTTCTTTTTAAATAGGATCCTAATTTATGTTCTGTTAGATGTGCTGCAAAGGATACCTTATATTCCTTCTAAAGGTTTTTGTTCTGGTTTTTAAACAAGTTTGGCATGGTGTTTGAGGGCTAAGGTTCTCAGGGAACTTAAAACCTGGCTTCATGCTAAGGTACTACCTCTCTCTTGCTTATCCAAGATGAATGAATAACTGGATAAACAGGATATTGTGTCCTAACATCAAGGTGGGTTTTAAACAACTTTTATGAGTTAAGATGGGGGTAAAAGACCTCTTGGGGCATTTTGTAAAACTGTAATCAAACCCCGTTGCTACCTTTATAAAGAATGTTGGGTCTAAACTCGTTTATTGAAGGAGGCAGGTCATTACAGAGTAAGGAATGGCCAATAACTGGTTCTTTAGGTTAAGTCTGGCATATTGGTTTGGTAATATTAAAAAATCTGAGAAAATAAGCTTTTTCCATGAGAGAATTGTAGACACCTGAGAATCAAAGAAGCTTGTATGCTGAGGGGACTATGAGACCTTGCATTCAACAGCCAGGTCCATCTGTCTCTTACCATTCTTTACCTTGAAAAAATTATTGGGCCAGTACATAATGCAGAAAATTAAAAAGGATAGTACAGAAGAGTGTAATATAGAAAGTAAAAGCTTCTTGGAGCGCCTGGGTGGCTCAGTTGGTTGAGCATCTGACTTTTGATTTTAATTTGAGTCGTGATCCCAGGGTTGTGGGATTGAGCCCTGCATTGGGGTCTGTGCTGAGCATGGAGCCTGTTTAAGGTTCTCCCCCCTACCTCTCCCCTCCCCTGCTCATGCATTCGCTCTCTCAAACTAAAAAAAAAGTTTGTCACCAATCCCCTAAGAATCCCTCAAAGTAACCACTGTTCTTTCTTTCATATTGTTTCAGAACTTTTCTATGTATACGTAAGCATGTATGTCTGTTTTTTATAAACAGTGAGTCTCCCTTGTACCCAGCCACTTAGGGCCCCTCTCCAGGGATAACCAGTATTACATGTATGTATCTATGAAGTAGCCCCTTGTCATGTGGATTGAACTAAGTCTTTTTCAGTTTGTTGGTTTTCTTTTTACTTTAGATGTAAAAGTCTCCAAGAAAAAGAAGAGGAAGTTACCCTCTGATGTGAATGAAGGGAAGACTGTTTTTATCAGGTATGCCTTTGAACTTTGAGAACTGCTGTTAGTGTTGTCTGCACAGGGTTTTCTTTTCTCTTTTTTTCCTTTCTTCTATCTCTTTTCTTTTTTTTTTTTTTTTTAAGATTTTATTTTTGAGTAATCTCTATACCCACCCACTCACAACCCTGAGGTCAAGGGTTGCATCATCTACTAACTGAGCTAGCCAGGTGCCCCACTCTTTTTTTTTTTTTTGGTACTAGTGCTTTTGTGTAAGCCAGAAAATTAGATGCCTCTAAGACCATTAATCTATCTGGCCCTAGGAATATAGCAAACAGTGAGAATTTAGAAGAGTCAGAACTATATACAGAAGATAAGTAGATAAATAGCAGGGATCTTCGTATTTTATCTTAACTTACATTTCACTCTTTGTAATTTGGGTAGCATCATTTGGAATAAATCAATTCTTCAACTGTTAGAAACATCTTGCTTCTGGCCTTTGTTTTAGAGGAAGTACTGGGGAGGGGTGATATCACTTGTCCCAGTAATTTCTCTGCCAAACTTACATTTACCTGGAATAAAATAAGGCATCCCATCTGTTTCCAGGGAAATGTAAGGAGGGAGTCAGGTGGAAATAGGTTTTATTTCATGTGGCCATTGCTGTTTTAGTCCGACTGACGGTGGTAGTTTGGCCTCTTCATAGAGTCAGGGCATCTTCAATGCACCTCAGGCAGGCCTTCCTGTCCTTTCTTAAACGCCAATGTGCTGGGCTATTTGGGTCTTATTTTAAAGATGTGTATATATTTTTCTGCCTGTACAGTCTTTTTTTTTTAAGTTTTATTTATTTTGAGATAAGTGTGTGGTATGCACGGGAGGGGCAGAGAGAGGGAGGGGTGGCGGGAGAGAGAGAAAGAGAAAGAGAAAAAAAAGAGAAAGAGAATCCCAAGCAGGTTCCACACTTTCAGCACAGAGCCTGATGCAGGGCTTGTGAGATCAGGACCTAAGCCAAAGTCAGATGCATAACTGACTGAGGCATTCAGGTGCCCCTTCCTGTAGTCTTTTAAGATTGTTTTTACACACGAGTAATTTATGCTCATTGTGGGGAATTTAGGAAATAGGTGAGCAAAAACACAAAAAATATTAATCTTAATTATTACTCAGAGAACACCCACCCACATGCCCACATCGTAGGTGTTTATAAAGATGAACTTAACCTATACAAGCTGTTCTGTAGCCCATTTTCTTCCTTAACAATGTGTCTCTCCATAGTTGTTTATATTGTGTTGTTTGGAATTGGCCACATAAATAATTTTATGTTTGTAGAAGATTCTAATAGGAAGGAAGAAATGTCACACTTAGGAGCCTGTGACCTCAATCCCGAGGATACCATTTCTTAACATTCCTCCACCTTTTTTTCCCCCCTAATGTTTTACTTATTTTTTGAGAGAGAGAGAGAAAGAGAGAGGGACAGTGCAAGCAGGGGAGGGTCAGAGAAAGAGGAGACATAGAATCTGAAGCAGGCTCCAGGCTCTGAGCTAGCCATAAGCACAGAGTCCGATGCAGGGCTCCTGCCCACAAACTGAGAGATCATGACCTGAGCAGAAATCAGATGCTCAACCAGCTGAGCCACCCAGGCGCCCCCCCCCCCCAACCTCTTTTAATTAATAATAAAAAAAAAAACCAGGAACATAAAGGGGTGGGAAAGAGAAAACTATACATAAGGCAAATTTAAAAAAATAACGTGGCTAGGATATGTCTTATTGCAGAACATTATTTTTTGTCTCGATTATTTCATAAGGTGGAATCGCTTATGGGGTTGTTAACTGAGTCTAAGAGAAGGAAAATTATAGATATTTATTTGGGACTGTTTGTATTTTACCCTGGAAGGATATGCATAGCTGGAAAAATGAAGGGTCTTTAGAATGTATTGAAATGTAGCAGAACAAAATCTTCCAACATTTTTTAATTACATCGAGAGAAATACTTATTCTTTTCTTGTTTTGCATTTAGCTAGTAAACTTCAGCATGTTTTGTTTTTGAGTTATTATTTTGAAGGATTTTCTGACTTATATAGTTTTAACTGAAACCCAGTTTTCACGTGGGGAAATGAGTAATCGAGAGACATAGATACACACATGTACACACTTGACTTTTCTCATTAGCCTGCTATGAATCTTTTGGTTGTGGTAAGAGAAACTAATTTTGGTCAGTTTAAGTAAAAAAGTATGTTTGTTGGACGAACATTGGGTGACTCACAGCATCAGAGGTGTCAAAAAAGCAAACCTTAAGAGGATGAAGATCTGGGACATTTTGGGCCCTATTGTAGGAGGCTGGGGGGGGGGCGGTGTCTTTTTTCTGGGGACTCTGCCTTTTTTTCTTAAGATATAACATATGTTCTGGAAAGTATATTAATCTAGGTGGACAGCACAGTGTTTCTTGTACCTATATATCCTTGTGACTACCACCCAGATCAAGGTTTCAGCTTCCCAGGAATTTCCTTTGGGTGGAGTACTGCTATTTTGAAACAAATCTACATCTTCGGCTTCTGGTCATATATGCCTGTTCAAGTGTGAAATTCCTGTGACACTGGTGGCCTGGAAAGGCCAGTCAACAATGGCTGAGGGGCAGAGTCACACAGCAGAGGCTGGGCCAGCAGGGGCCTCCCCTGTGGATCAGCGCTGTTCCTGAACAAGAGAGGGTGGCCGTGAGCAAGAGTACCCCTTCAGCTGGTGTCTTACCTTGTACTAGAACACAGGATCTCACTTTTGTAATTGGCTCTTCTCGTGACCTGTCTTCCATAGAAACCTGTCTTTTGACTCAGAGGAAGAAGAACTCGGGGAGCTCCTCCAGCAATTTGGAGATCTCAGATATGTCCGTATTGTCTTACATCCGGACACGGAGCATTCTAAAGGTATTTGCTGTCAGCTTGGCAGGCCCTGAAAAGGTGGAGACTGCTGCCAAAGGCACTGACTCAGTTACATGAGAGCACAGTGTGTGCCGTTCTGAGGGGTCTGCAGCCCACCCCGCCCGAGTTTCTGTGGTCCATAGAAGCACCAAGGACGTTCTGAGGTTGTCTTCTAAGATATCAGACTCAGCATCTTTAATGGTGCTGCCAGCCACAATTTTGTCTAAGCTTTTTAAGCCGTTGCTTATTTACTTTAGGGTAATGAATTCCATTTGTTGTTCTCCTTTGAATTTCAAATGTGATAGCATCTCATGGGTATTAATCATTCCACATTGCTTGAAATTACTGGGATCTTTTTCAGTTGCTTTTGTTAGAGATGGAGGCTAACAGAAATTCTGTTGCAGCAGCAGTCGTCAGAAGGAAAACTGTATGTAGCAGGACTGCTGCCTTCGATTTTTTTCCTAAAGCTATTTCTTTTGAGCTTTAAGGATTGGCCACAGTTCATTCTAGTATAGTATAGTATAGGTGAACAGCATCTTTTCAGCCTATTCATAACTTTGGATTTCATCCCCGGCAGTCATTCTCCTAAAGCAGTGAGTTCTTAATTCATTCTGATTCTTGATTCCTTTGAGACCTAGCAAAAGCTGTGAACCCTGTCTCCAGAAAAATGCCACTTCCAAGGCTTTGTGGCTCTGGAATCTACTTGGGTTAAGAACCTCTGTTCTAAACCATACTTTCCAAATAGATGAGACCTGAACGTTTTTGGTTTTTACTTAACCGAAAAGATCTAAATACGGCAGTATGATGGAAGGAAAGACAACCTGCTGGAGGTTAGGGTATAGCCGAGCCTAGCTAGACCCGCTGCGTGATTTCTGGCAAATTGTGTAACCACTGTGGGCTTCGTTTTCTTAGCTGTAAAATGAATGGGTTCAACTAGAGTAATCATTTAAGGTGCTTTTAACTGTAATATTCAACTCTACTTCTTGGATCTTCTCCATTTCCAGTATGTTTTTTAAAACAGATGACCAGAATGGCATAGAATGTTCCAAGTACTGTAGGATATGGTTTACTTTGATGATATCTTTTGTTTCCTTTTGAGTGCAGTAGTGTATTAGGTTGGTATTTTCAAAATGTAGTCACTCACTAACTTGCTCAGTCTTTTTCTTGGTTTATTAATATTAGCTGAGAGTTAATGATCTTAATAAGCATAGCTTTCTTTTTTTTTTAATGTATTGTCTTTTTCTAGCTCATAATAAATTTTTTTGTCTACTCACACAGCCTTGGCCGCCTCCTCTCATTTATCTCTGTTAGCATGCCATTTTGCTGTCCAGGAGCACTATAAATAGTAGACTTTAGGAAAGTCTAAACCCAATACTGACCCTGGGAATTGCAGTGATAAAATTCTTACCTGTTCAGAGAGGAGTACACATTTTCTTCATATTAGATGAATAAGCTATTCTGCCTATTAGAAACATTTCCCCCCATCTTGCTTCCTTTCCTTCTTTATTGTTTATTTCTTCCTATTGAGTGTCTGTTAATGCCAGACACTATGGTAGGTGCCAGCAATATAGAAACAGCCAGAAAACATAGGCCTTATTCCTGAGGCACTCATTCTGTTTGGGAAGATGCCACCTGACCAGTGCTGTAATAGAGAGATGTGATTGGAGGGTGTGGGTGGGCTTGGGGGGCACTTGGCTCTGCCTGGAGGAAACAGCGAAGACCTCACCTTGATGGTGACTCTTGGATTGGCCACATGTGTTGTCTTAGTCTGCTGCCACTCTTGCTTGTAAGGGACAAAAGATCAATAGATGCCCTACTAGTTCTAGGAAATAAGACCTTTTTTTTCATATATGAGGGACTATTTAAACTTGTATAAAGAAATACTAGCAAAATACTATGAAACTTGTATTTCTTTTTTGGAGTCTACTATAAGGTGAACTTTTTTCTTTGCTTATAAAAATGGCTTTTTATCAGTAGCAGAAATTAGGATGCATTGATTGGTTAGAGGTGTGCCTTTGCAAATTCTAGAGTATGAGTCAGGAATTGAGCTTATAAATTTCTGGTTCACTGCGGTTTTCATGTGATAGAGGCCAGGGACTTTGACTGCAAGAGGCCAGTCTACCCATATCGTATGTCTCCCACATAGCATTGATGACAGCGAGATATGTAATTAATTTCAGTTTAAGTGGTTCCGACCTCATATTTTAGTCCTCTAAAAGGCAAACAGTAAGTGATGCTGTATCAAGTGGAATTTTCTCTACCATATTTTGTGGCCTTTCCTTATTAAGGAGAGCAATGGTGAGACTAAAGTTTTAAGAAGCATTGGAAAAGATAATGAAGTAGTAGTAAAATGTCATGATAAGCACATGTCCTATCTCGTCTGTCTTGGAACCTTCAGTGCCTGACACGGTGTCTGTCTCGTAGCGTCTAACAAGATGGGGGTCTTGTCCACTTTGTCTCAGGCTGCCCTAGTAGGATGGCATCCCTGGTGGGCCAGGGGAGTTTGGCATCTCACTTAATTTTGTCTCTCTCTGCAGGTTGTGCATTTGCTCAGTTCATGACTCAAGAAGCAGCTCAGAAGTGCCTTGAAGCTGCTTCTCCAGAGACTGAGGTAAGGAGGACAATTCCTTCACCCCGTAACTTAGGGGAGAGTGGCTCCTAAGGCTGGCATCTGCTGTTTACACACAGCTTTAGGATTACGGTCAGTAACATAATAATATAAGGCTAACGCTTATTGAGGACTTACTGTGTGTTAGACGCTGAGCTTCGCATTTAATCCTTACGTCACTTCTATAGGGGTATATAACGTAAGTACAATTATTATACCTGTTTTATAAGTGAGGAAACAGATTAATGATGTATATCTAATGCTTACTGGTCACTGTCTGTACATCGGCCTCTATTCTAGGCTGATTACATGACAGATTCAGACGAGGGGATTAAGGTCATCTGTGAAGTGGACCTTAATGAGAAAATGTAGAGGCGATGGAGAATTTTTCTGTGTATTCCATAGCCAAGTATAAATTGTTCTGAGATAAATTGTCCTGTATTATCATTATCTCTTAAACTCTCTTAAGTAGAGTTAACACTATCATTTTGTTAACTTTCTTTAGAATTTAAAGATCATTTTCCTCAATTTGGGCCTACTTTGGGACTAACTCGCATAAAATAAATAACTGCTAACTGCCCTAAGTATACACGTGGCTTTTTTTTTTTTTTTTAAATTAAGTAGGCTCCACACCTTCTGTGGGGCTTGAACTCACAGCTCTGCAATCAGGAGTCACATGTTATACCAACTGTCCCAGCCAGGCACCCCTATACATGGCCTTTTGCACAGATATGCTAAATGTTAGGCCCAGTGGTCCACTTGCACCCGCCTGGGCTAAAACTTTCTAGGGGTTGGGTTTTTTAGCATAATTGGGGTTTGCTGTTTTCCCTTTCCTTGGCATTCCCTGTTAGGTGCTGAATTTCTACCCATTATGAATTTTAAGAGAGAGGGTTGCAATCTGTTACAGGGTGGTGGGCTTAAACTGGATGGCCGACTGCTCAAAATTGACTTGGCAGTGACCCGTGATGAGGCTGCAAAGCTCCAGACAAAGAAGGTGAAGAAGCCAACTGGAACCCGGAACCTCTACCTGGCCCGAGAAGGCTGTGAGTGATGGAAGGGAGTTGTGAACCAGGCTTCCGAGTAGCTGGCCCTGTGCAGTGACAGTGACCAGCAGTAGTGCGTGTGAGGGCATGTTTCAAGTTAAAACCCATATGTTCTCTTTAACAGCGTCATCTTATTATTCCACTTTAGCAGATGCGGCTTTCCATTTGGAAGGCTTCACCCTTCTCTTTTCTGCCTGCTAGCCTTTAGACCTTTAGAGCAGAGGATTAGCAGGGCAAAGAGGGAGGAAGAATTCAAATTATCTTTGTTTCTTGGATTTAAATTGTGTGCTCAGTACTTTTCCTTTAATGTCAGAAAGATAATCAGAAATTAGCTTCAATTAAAAAAAAGTCTCTTTCTCTAGGTCATGCAGTATTTGTCAGCCCACCTGCTGCACAACCACACAGCCTGAACTGGTGACGTCGGGCCCTTAGCCTTCAGCCCTAGGCCTCTGTATGGCCATATGGCGGTTTTCAGCTAGCTTAACTCACTGCTTTCTACTGGCAGTACTAAGTACAATACTTAGTACACGAGGAACAGTAAAATTCCAAGGGCAGGTTATAAGTGGAGCATTTTTGTGTCCTAAATACCTAAAATGTACTTCCTTTCAGACCTTCCTCTAAGCCTTTCTGTCAGACTTTGGGCACACACAGACTTTGGACACACACATGAAGTTTTTGAGAGGAGGGAAGGGGGAAGAGGAACAAATTCACAAAATGTTCAGTTTTAGTCCTTGAGAGCAGCTCAGAGAGGAGAACTTAGCCCTGTAGCCTATTTCTGGACCTACCCAAATGCCACTATGTCCTGGCCAGAATAGTCCTCTGGGCCTGTACAAAGAGCTTGCATCATTCAAATCACATTCCTCTTGTTGCTCAGTGAAAATTCCCTTGCTGATGTCTTGGCCTTTTTCCCTCTTTCCGCAGTGATTCGTGCTGGGACGAAGGCTGCCGAGGGTGTGAGCGCCGCTGATATGGCCAAAAGAGAACGGGTGAGTAGATTAGGTGCCAGCCTCCGGGATCTGCGCGACCTGGTATAAATCAGAACTGTTGAATGCTGGAGGTGCTTATCAGTGAGCCGTGCATCAGTCACAGACCCTGCTTATGCTTAGAGGAAGTCATGCAGATGAAACCGCAAAGAACCCAACATTGTACATAATATTATAGGAGCGTTGAATGCCATTATAAGGACTGGGTCTTATTGTTTCATTTCCTAATGCTCTCAGCGGTAAGTGTTGGCCTCATAGTATGCTTCTACGTCATGGAGGCTAAGGCTATGTGTAATTAGGTGCCGTGTAAATGCAGAATGACGTAAGAAAGGAAGATCAGAATACGCTGGAATTAGTAGGGAAGGAGGTAGATGGGGTTCTTGGAAGAGTTAAGATGTCCTTTTTTTGTAGGAGGTTATGTTCAGATTCGAAAATCATTGAAGGGGGCTGTCTAGGCGGCTAGTTGGTTATGTGGCCAGCTCTTTTCAGCTCAGGTCATGATCTTGCGGTCTGTGAGTTCAAGCCCAGCGTCGGGCTCTGTGCCGACAGCTCGGAGCCTGGAGTTTGCTTCAGATTCTGTCTCCTTCTCTCTGCCCCTCTCCAACTCACACACTCTCTCTCTCTCAAAAGTAAACATTAAAGAAAAAAAAAAGACAATTAGCTTTAGAGCCTGAAGGTACAGAGATGAGAATATAATGACAGCAAGAGGCACTGTTTTTTCTGTGTACAGTTTCTAGACTTATGTTCACAACTTTTTTTAATAGTGAACATCTGGAAATCATGGTATGTGGGGGGCTTTATATGTCCTTTTCTGATCATAATATGAGTGTGACACATTTGATTTTCCCTTAGAATGAATTTTTCTAGCAAATCGCTCACTAGGTTCGTTATATGCATTATAATTCACAGCAGGCACAGTTGTTCCTTGTAAGACTGTTGGACTTTGGCATGAGAGCCACTTCAAATAACCCATTAATATTTATTTTCAGAGAATCTGCTTATTTTTTGACCTGTTAGTGCCTTTACCAAATAAGGAACAGCAGAAATGAGACTTGATTAAAGAAAAAAATTAATTTAAAACTTTTTTCTACTAACCTAATTAAAATTTTTTTAAAGTTATTTTTGAGAGAGAGACAGAGACAGCATGTGAGCCGGGAAGGGGCAGAGAGAGAGGGAGACACAGAATCCGAAGCAGGCTCCAGGCTCTGAGCTGTCAGCATAGAGCCCAATGGGGGGCTTGAACCCATGAACCGTGAGATCATGACCTGAGCCGAAGTCAGATGCTTAACCGACTGAGCCAACCATGCGCCCCATCTACTAACCTAATTTTAACAAATCAGGAAAAGAATGTTATCCTCTCACTTGGGAGAAGTTGCCTCTGGGACTGGTGTTTTGTGCAACATCCTTGAGGCCAGTGCCCCAGAAGCAGAATTCATTTCTGTGGCCACGGACGGTCTTCTGCCTCAAGGTGGCAGAGTTGAGACAACATTCTGTCAAGTACCTCAGTAAATTCCATGTCCTTTTGGAAAAGCTAGAAAATCAGTTTGAGTTGGTGAACAGCTAAGGACTGGGCATAGACGTTAACCACAGTATTATTTTTTGCTTTAGGCCAGGTTTTGAGTTTGGGATTTTTTTTGTGTATTACCTCATTTCAGCCTCACATCAGTGCTGAGAGATTGGTATTTTGATGTACAGTTCCACTTTGTAGGGGGAAAAACTGAGGCTTAAAAAGTTTCATTGAACTTCTCTAGTTAGGGATGGATTTCTAGTTTAGTCTGAATCCAGAGCCCATGATCTTACCAGGTACGCACCATATGGCCTCTTTGAACTTTTCTTTCCCTAGGCTAGGCATCATAAGGCGGTAGGTGAGCGATTTCCCTTCTTTTTTTCTGTGTGTGTGGTTATTGGATTGGCGGGGGGCGGGGCACGTCACAGTTTGTTCCTTTCGGAGAATTAGGAACCTGCATTTTTAAAGGGTGGATTGTATTGTTGACAGTTTGTTGTTCTTTCAGTTTGAGCTGCTGAAACATCAGAAACTCAAGGACCAGAACATCTTTGTCTCCCAGACCAGGCTCTGCCTGCACAACCTCCCAAAGGCTGTGGATGACAAAGAGCTCAGAAAGCTGCTGCTGAATGCCACTCGAGGGAAAAAAGGGGTGCGCCTCAAGGAGGTGAGACTTGGCCCTGCCCACCCACAACTTTGGTACTCACTGTAGGTCATTTTGAGCCTTTATTTCAGGCTGCATTGCTAGCAGATTGACAGAGTTTCTTTTGGACACATTGTTAACAGATCAAGCAGTTTTCATGTTTGCTTGTTTGTTTTCTCTTCTAAGAACTGCCTCTCAGGGGCACCTGGGTGGATCAGTTGGTTAAGTATCTGACTCATGATTTCAGCTCACATCATGATCTCACAGTTCAGGGGGTTAAGCCCTGAGTCAGGTTCTGTGCTGACAATGCAGAGCCTGCTTGGGAGTCTCTCTCTGCCCCTCCCCCATGTGCCTTCCCCCCTTCCCCTCCCTCTCTCAAAATAAATAAATAAAAACTTTAAATGACAGGGTTAAAAAAAATGCCTTTCACACACATTGTCCAAATTGCAGCAGAATTCGAGGAAGTGTCTGCCCTTAGGAATTAATTTGCTTGCTTACTGTGCACTCAGCATCGTAGCAGGTGCTGTGATGTTAATTTTTTTTTTTGCAGAGAAAATAATCTGTGTAGTTTGCTCCTTAGAAGAACATTTTACTGCCATTTAGGCTCTTACTGTATAAAAAGAGTCCTCAGTGCTCTGTGGTAAGCACAAACAGAGAGCCACACAGGTCTTCAAAGTTGTATTAGACAAACACTAGATTCGGACCAGGACCTGATTACACAGTGTGTGAGAACAGACACTTCTCCCCTGCACCCACAGCACCCTCTGTAAGCCATGGCACTCACTAGTGTACTGCCCTGTAGTTGTCTGCCAGTCATTCCTCCCGACCAGCCTGAGCTCTTGGAGAGTCGGTCATGGCTCCTAGTCCTTGGCTGAGTACCTGGAGCATAGTTGTCTCTCATCAGTACTTACTGACTAAGTAACACAGCCAGTGTTATAAATCTGCTTTGCTCTGATTTGTGACTCTAAAGTGTTTTCCTAACCCTGGAAAACCTCTTAAAACTTATGGCATTGGTATTTGGGGAATTACATGAGAGAATGTGAACATATCAGCACATATCTGACCCCGCTCTTAGTAAAACTGGTCAAAGTGTTACTGGCATAGGGGTCACTTGTGTAATTTCTCATATCAGCATCCACAATACTTAGTAAGTTTGCCTGTACATCATCAGCTAGGGAAATACAGGAGTTTCACAATGTTTGCATTGTATTGAATTGTCTCTTCAATTCTTTCATATGTGTAGGTATAGTATGTCAGCAAGATCATAAGCTTCTTGAGGACAGTAACCTCATTTTATGCTTTTTTTTGGTTTCTCTACAGTGCATGGCACGGTTCTAGGGATGGGGAAGTACTAGAAGTATACCGAATGCAGCATCCTTAATACCTAGATTTCTCCATTGTGAGAACTACAGCTTCCAGGAGTAATAGCATATAAACAGTATCCTAAGATAGTCTGCTATGATGTGATGTCTTCAGTGCCCCAGGATGGCTGTCACATTTAAGTGAAGGATTTAGGGAAAAGTCACACCAGAGAAGATCTGAGCTCTGAGAAAAGTCAGCTGAAGGTTCTTTCTGTATTTCTAGGCTATATGTTAGGCAGGTTCTTCCCCACACCTGAATGTATTTCTTAACTAAAGCCATCTTTTCCCTCCTCAATAATTTCCTTATTCAGTGGTTTCTTCAGTGATGAGATCTATGGACAGTGCTTCATCCTCAGTGATAACTCGTACAGTTTAAAGTTCTATAAACCTCTCAGCCTCTATGTAGTACCAGCAGTTAGCTGTTACAATTTTGGGGGGAGGAAGTTTGTTTTATTTACATGCTTATATGTAGGTTTTTGTTAATCTCTGTAAACTCTTAGAAAGCCAGAAGGTATCTATTTAATTGGTTTTGTGCTTTCTAGTAGATGTATTCTATTAAGACAGACATTGATAAGTGTATTTTCCAGTCTGACTGTTGTGATGGTGATATAGATGAGGATTCTGTTCCAGTAACCTGATTACCTAACGAATCTGTTCACATTCTTATCCTGTAATCAAGAGTGTTTGTTTTCTTGCTGTACTCTTAGTGTAGGGTGATGCGAGATCTCAAAGGAGCGCCCGGGAAAGTTAAGGGTCAGTCCCTGGGCTACGCCTTTGCAGAGTTCCAGGAGCACGAGCACGCCCTGACAGCCCTTCGCCACATCAACAACAACCCAGAGATCTTTGGGCCTCTGAAGGTGAGCCTTGTCCCGTGGGGAGAGCTGATCCTCTGAGGGCCATTCGCAGAAAACCATTTCTCTCCTTTATGTCCAGTGTCCTCTGACTTATGTGTGGTGGGAAAGAGTAGTCGGTCGTTGGAGGGAATAAGCAGTGATTATTCAGCTGATGATTAGAAGGAATTGAAACCTCAGTTGGACAGCCTGCTTGCAGAACTGGCCCCCTACCTTTAAGTAGAGGAAGTGAGCGGGAGAGAGGGGAGTAGTGGAGGACAGCTTAGCTCCTTGCACTCAGAAATTAAGAAATCTATTGAATGGCATTTTCCTTTTGCACAGAGACCGATAGTGGAGTTCTCTTTGGAAGATCGAAGGAAACTTAAAATAAAGGAACTGAGGATTCAGCGCAGCCTGGTACGGAGCTGAAATGTGTTTCTGTTTTCATCTTTTTAATTGTGGTCAAATACACATAACAAAAAATTCACTATTTTTAAGTGTACAGCTCAGTTAAAACTAATTATTTCAGGGGTGCCTTGGTGGCTCAGTTGTTAAGGGTCCAACTCTTGATTTCAGCTCAGGTCATGATCTCACAGTTGGTGAGTTCAAGCCCTGCACTAACAGTGCAGATTTTCTCTTGGGATTTTCTTTTTCTTTCTCTCTGCCCCTCCCTTGCTTGTGTGCACACTGTCTTTCAAAATAAACTTAGAAACTATTAAATTTAAAACAATTATTTAAGCTCCTATTTTGTTCAGTTTGTGGTTCTGCATCCTTGAAATAGGTCTCTACCTAATTTGGTTCTTTGTAACCCTTTACTCTTAGCTCCCTAGAACTCTCCAGACCATCTTCTCCTCTGCTAGGCTGTCCTGTGATAGCGCCACAGGAGGGAAAGGAAGGAGAGAGGAGAATCAGGCTGGTATTAGCAATGAGCAATGTCTGTACAGTGTTTGGTGATGGTCCATGTCAAAGGTAATGGCCCAGGTGAAAGTTTTACATCGCTGTAGATTTCAGCTAACTCTTCCATAATTCTTTCTTGGATGGCTCCAGAAGTGTGATGCCTGATAGTTTTAGTGTTGTTTTTAAGCTAGCGTGGTGTAAAGGAAAGAATAAGAACACTCACAGTCATGGTCAGGCTCAGCCTCTTCCTCTGAGTTCCTTAGCAAGTTAGTACCTTTCTCAGCTTCAGTTTGTAAACTAGGATTAATGGCATCTGCCTCACATGATTGCCAGGGATTAAGTGGTGACAGTGTATGGTCAGCACACAGTCGGCACTCACTTTCTTACCCATCTTGCCCCAGGATGTAGAAGGCCAGATCATTCTTGATACCATGACTCCTACAGCTTTTGTTGATTGCGTGCCTTAACTTGCGTATGTACCAAACATTTGTACTCCGGTGTGTATGCTGGGCCCGACTGACAGAAGAGCAGTTTCAGTGGTTAATACAGTGTCTTGGGCAGGAAAACCTGGGATCTGGTTCTTGTTCAAGGCAGCTTTGTTGTTCTAGACATAGACTTAGTTCCTGCTGTAAGCTGCTGCAGAGTGAGTCTGAAGTTCCTGACTTGTTTGTTGCTTGTACTTGTGTGCGTCCTCCTCTTTCTGTGACCCGTGGGTACTTCTACACGATTCCACATTCAGCTCGAAAGTGCTTCCTCAAGTAGCATTTTTCACCTCTCTCAAAAGAGGTAAGGCCTCTTTACTTGTGCTTTCATGAACTTCCCTTAGCTCTTTAGTTTTCATTTTGCTTTATTTGTGTGTCTCTTACCTCTGCGAGGCTGAGCGTGCTGAAAGGGAAGCACTGTTCTTACCCTCAGACTCTTACCTTAGAAACTGACACCGGCACAGTGCAGGCTCGTGATAGATCTTTGTTGTCTCAGTTATTACACTAATTTCACATCAATCTTTTTCTTCTTCCGCTGCAGTGCAACATAAATCTACAATATACCTATGCCTTCCTTCTCATAGCATCTTTTCCTTACTCCTCTAGTGTTCTTTCTTCATTTATGTAGATTTGAGTTTCTGACCTAGGGCATCCTCCTCATTTGATGAAATTCATTTAGCCTTTCTTGCAAGATAGGTCCCCTGGTGACAAATTCCTTCCTTTAGTTTTTTGTTTGTTTTGTGGGTCTTGTTTGGTTTCGTTTTGTTTTGAGAAAATCTTAATTTCGCCTTCACTTTTGAATGATAATTATCCTAG
>PJEM01011556.1:0-53336 GCA_004023845.1 Helogale parvula | reverse complement strand
GGGGGGGGGGGGCAGGGCTTCCCTCCTCAGCACCACACCTGGATGGAAGTCATGGGACCCGGCACTAGAAGTCTCCAGTACCCAGTTCCAGGGCTCTGCCCCTCTCTCCATCTTGGGCTCCTCCTCCCGTGGGAAGCTTGGGTCCTGTGGAGGAGAGAGAGTCCAGGGTTCCTACCCCCTTGACTGGGTCCCCTCATGGGAAAGAGGAATAAGTCCCTGGGTTCCTCTGCTTGCTCCTAAGTACATGGCCTGAATCCCAGTTCAGGGTGGCATATTTGGGGGTTCCCAGGAGGGAAGGCATGTGAGCTCTGAAGCCTGTATCTGGGGGATGAGTCGGGGGCAAATAACATCTGGTCCTCATCCTGGGTCACCGGGGGAGGGCAGGGGCACCTCTGGCTCATTTGCTGGGGAAGAGGGCCTATGTGCCAGACCTCATGGTTCTAGGGTGGGAATAACTGTCAAGACACTTGTGGACCCGAATGCCAAGTTCCTAAAGCTAGAGAGGGTGGGGAAATACTGTGAGACCACTGGGGCACAGAGAGAGCCAAGGACCCTATAGCCAGGGCGGCAGGTCAGGCGTTGGTATACCTGTCTGTCCAACTGGACAGAAATCCTGAATTTCTGTCCCCTAGCTGGAGCGGGGGGTGTAAAAATAATACCTGGGGCTCCTCCTGGGTTACTGGGGGGCTCTTGGGTCATCCCTTAGAAAAGGGGGATTCCTGAGTAACTGAGCTGATGGCTGAGATATGGCCCTGGGTGGTCAGGACACTCTTATCCCCTCCTGGAGAAAAGATCCTGGATTCCAGCCCAGTGCCGGGAGGTAGGGAGCAAGGGAAGAGACAATAGCTGAGACCCCCTCTGGGGAGCGTAGGGAGTTCAGGATTACCTGATGGGGAGCTGAGGTCTTGAGCTACCCAACCCGTGGGTGGGGGAGCAAACAACAAATAGATCTGCTCCTGGAGGGAGAGGGGGCCTCTGGTTCTCTGGGAGAGGGACACCCTGAGCCACAACCCCACAGCTGGAAGTGGCTACGAAAATGGAGAGGGTGGAGTTCTCAGATCACCTCCTAAACCCAGGCACCACATTTGGAGGCGGCAGGGGGAACAATGCCTAGGTCCCCTTCTGAATTCCTGGCGGGGGCAGGTGGACCCCTGGATGACCTCCTGCAAAGGGGCTTCCAGAACTCTGGCCCCCAAGACTGGAGAGTAGAGGGAACAATAACAGGGCTCCAGGGGGTCAGAGGGAGCCCCCGATCCCCTTTCTTGAGGAGGGGCCTCCTGAACTCCTGACCTCAGGCTGTAGGGTGGGGAGAACAATACTTAGACGTCCTCCAGGGTTCCTGGGATGGAGGGGGTCTGGATCGCCTCCAGGGGAACGGGCGTCCTGAGCTCCCGACCCCACAGTTGGGCGGTGCCCCCCCATACCTGCCGATTTCAGGCGCCCAGCTCGAGCTGGGCCCTCCTCCCGGGACGCGGCGGCGGAAAGGGCGCGCTAGGCCCGCGGGCCGTGGGACCCCCTCCCCTCACGCCCGCGACCCCGCTCTCCCGGGCGGGGCCGGCGGCGCGCGCGCGCGCGCGCGCGCGCGGGGGCGGGGGGGTGGCGGCGGACAGAGGTCGCCCCGGGCCGCGCCCCGCGCCCGCCCCCGCCCCGGCCGCGACCCCGGCCCCCGCCCGCCCGGCCCGCTCGCGGGGACACTCACCCGGCGCCCCTCGCCCCTGCCCGGCCCGCCGCGCCCCCGGGGCCCGCAGGAAGCCCCCCGCCCGCCAGCCCCGCCGGCGGCCCCCTCGGCCCAGCGGCCCCGCCAGGCGCTCCCGGGGAGCGAGAGGGGCCGGCCGAGGGCCGCAGCGGGAGCTGCTGGGACTTGTAGTTCGCCCGCGCCCGCCGCGGCCGTCGCCATCGCTGCCCCCGCCCCCCGGGCCAGCCTTTGTCCCGGCCCGGCCGCCCCGGCCGCGCGGCCGCGCCTTTGTCTGCGCCGCGCCGTCCCGCGCCGCCCTCGCCCCGGCCCGGCCGCGCGTCTCAGCCTCTCGGGGTCCCGCTCTGCCCTCGCCTGCTTCGGCCCCTGTGGCTGTCTCTCTGCGTCCCTGTCTCTCTTTCCATCTTTGCCCCCTCTCCGCGTCTAGCTCTGCTCTTTTCTCTCTGTCCCTCTCTTTCTGCGTCTCTCTGTTTCAATCTCTTTGCCTCTGTTCCAGTCACTTTTTTTTCTGCCTGTGCCCCTCTGTCTCTCTTTCTGTCCTCCTCTGTCTCTGCCTCCTGCCCATGTCTCTGACTCTATCTTTGTTCACCAAACCTTAGCTCCCTGGCCCGCTGGCAGGGCACGTAAACACAGCCAAGGCTCTGAGAAGCCCTGCAGTTTACAAAGTTGTTCAATCTTTGCTCAGTCCAGCGTCTCCCATTAAGATTCCCCACGGAAAAGGGCTGGGAACACTGTCCCTGAGTTGTTTCCCTCCTACCGGGCTGATAGGTCACTCACTGCTGTCACTGGAGGACTCCCTGTGTCTGATGCCCACGGGAAGCGATGAGCTGTCCCGGAGAAGCCTAGGCCAGGGCCGGGAAGGACTCTGGGGAGACTTTACCTGGAGACACAGATCCCCGCAAAGAGGGAGTGAGAAAGCCCCAGCAGCTGGCAGGCGGGCCGCGATGTTCTTCACTGAGCGTCAACAGCGGTGGCAGGATATAAACAGTGATCACACAAGGCCGCTCTGTGACCATGTCTGAACTCAGCCAGAGACAAGGACACGCTGCCACCACAAAAACGAATACACACCCTCCTCTCCCGACCAACGCCAATGACTACTGCCTCTTACCAACGACAATTCCACATCCATCCTCCTGCTGCTGAGATAAAAATCATCAAAATACCCAGGCGCCCACCCGCTCCCTGCCAGCACCAACCTAGAATTGCCTCTACTCTCTTCAACTGTCTTTAAAACTACCCAGCACATGCCCGCGTCCTAAAAGATGCCCTCCTGTCCTACAACACCCTCTGTGGAGGTGCCCCATGGTTCCTACGATGTGATCTGCCCTGCTGGAGCAAGCTAAAATATATGTATATATATGTGTATATATATATATTTTTTTTTTCACTACAGGTGTATTTCTAATGGTCTTTGGCCAGTGAATGTTGACACCACCTACCCTTGAAGACAGCCTCAAGCACAGCAGCCCCCCAGGAGTCTTCTCTCTCCTTTGGTGAAGCTTGTAGATCTGGGCAGAGCTTATGATCTGAAACTTGCTCTCCACATCTCTGCAGAAAGCGCGCAGCCGATCGAGAGGGCTGAGACTGAAATTGGATTATGTCACTGGTTCCTCACCCTGTCGCCTCTCGGAAGATCCCATACTGAATAATTCTTGTAATGACATCTGTTGTTTCTGTGTGCTCAGGACCTCTGTAGCACCTTGCTTTCCCTTTGTGGATCCTTCCCCACTACTCCAGTCTAACACAGCCCCCCAATACCATTAGATCTAAATTTACCGATCGGACAACTCCATCCCCTGGACGCAATAAATAAGTCTGAGGACATGACATTGGGGGGTCTCATTCTTCCTCTGGGATCAAAAACTGTACATCCTACCCACACCCACCTTCTGCAATTGTCTGGAAGAACAGTCTGCAGACTGAAGGCAGTCTACACCGGGATGTACAGGTGAGAGTCAGAGAGACAGTTCTGGCATTATTGGTTGAACTTCTGGATACAGCCATACCTGAAACCAGATGCCCTGATCCTTTCCAATACCATGAGCCAACAAATTTCCCAGACATGTGGGGTAGTTTTGTTCCTTGAATCCTTATTCTGTCCCCTTGAATTCATGATAGTCTTAAATTATTTAGAATTAGTACCTGGAAAGGGAAGGGTATTGAAGGAAATGACTTAAAATGTGGGATTGGCTGAGCGAAGTTGAGGTGGAGGGCCAGGGTCACCACATACACTTATGCATCCACTTTAAAGTGTAGGCGACTCCCTAGATTTATACGGCGCACAGTCTGCCCTGAGAAGAGCCTTCCCTGAGAAGCAAGAAATCTCTGTTATGGGGAAGAAAAATAGCTTATTAAAATGTTCCCTATTTTATCTTGGAACTCTAAACACGTGTCTCTTGAGACTGTGGTTTGAGGGACTTTAGGAAAATAGGAGGATGTTGAAATATGTGAGAGCTTTCATAAGGCCTTCGGAAAGGTCTCCTTCGACAGACACAAGCTACCTCTGTGTACTTCTAGAAGCAGAGACTAGCATCTGCTAGGTCTTGTGATTGCCAGAGCCGAATTCTCTGCCCCTAGCTAGAAGAGGAAGTTAGTAATGAGGTGGGCGATAAGACTGGGCTTATCCGAGAACCCGGGAGCACTTCATGCCCCAGGCTATTTTGCAACACTGACTCCCTGTCTATAAAGGTACAATTACCCTCCGTTGGGAAGAGCCTATTAGCTGCCTTTCCACCCTCCAGATTGTAACCTGGAGCAAAATAGACGCTAAAGGGATGGGCTGGCACAGGTCTGTTGCTAGGAAACAAGATCCAGAAAGGTTGGGCTCCAGGCTCAAAGATCCTGGTGAGCTTTGGGGAAGCAAATCACCCAGAGGTGGGCTAGTGGGCCGGCCATCCAATCATAGCATTCTATCCCTCTGGGCACAATGATTGGCTCGTGGCTAGGCACGTGACTCAAACGCGCCAATCAGAGTGTCCCCTAAATTCTAATAAGAGGAGTTGGAAGCACGCTCCTTCCCTCCTTCTTTGAGGCTTTCATCAAAAGGGATTTGGCTATAGCATCTCTTTATAACGTACTTGGAACCAAAGCGGTCCCAAGCCACCACTCGAAGGGATGCAGGGACTGAGAAGCGGTGAGGGAAAACAGTCCTGATGCATAACCAGCGAGCCTCATGTGAGACCTAATTCCAGATTTTGTTTGTAAGTTGTGAAAAACAAAAGTCACCTAAACAAATTTGAAGATCTAATTGGTTTTATTAAATGATTCATGAATGGGGCAGCATTCCTTCTAACGCGTAGAGGGGCATTATGAGGAGTTGTGCGAAGTAGAAGGTATTTATAGGAAGGCGGGTAGGGCAAGATAAGCAAAAGAAAAAGGGTTGTTCCCACAAAGTCACTTTCCCCCAGGGGAAGCACAGGGGATCTTATTGGATAGATTACCTCGTCTTCCTTTGGGGGATGGAGAAGGCCCCTGTGACAGATGACCTTACTGGTGCATCTCAGAAATTTACTGACTGATCGATTAAAATTTACATTTCTGGAGGAGGTTGAAACTGCAATCAGGTTAGGTATTAAGCCCCGATTTGGTGATTTAGCCTGGTCCATGTAACACTGTTTGGGGCCTATGACTTTCTTTTTAACAAAGTCAGTACAGGGGCGCCTGGGTGGCTCAGTCGGTTAAGCGTCCGACTTCGGCTCAGGTCATGATTTCATGGTTCGTGGGTTTGAGCCCTGCGTCGGGCTCTGTGCTGACAGGTAGCTCAGAGCCTGGAGCCTGCTTTGGATTCTGTGTCTCCTCCTCTCTCTCACCCTCCCCTGTGTGCACTGTCTCTCTCTGCCTCTCAAAAAAAAAAAAAAACCCACAACAAAACAAAACCATAACAAAGTCAGTACAATCCTTTCTGCTTCAACTAGAGCAAGCTGGGTTTCTGTCACTTGTGACAAAAATGACCTAAGACTTTAAAAAAATCGAGCACCTGTCCAGCTGCAACCACATGCGAAGCCCTGTTCTAAGAACTGTACGCGCGAGGAAGAACGATTGCCATCCCATTTTACAAATGAGGAAAGTGAGGATCAGAGCAGGCCGTCACTTGCCCAAGGACAGACAGACATGTAAATGACAGGTCTGAATTCTGCTGCTCGGTGATGAAATGTTTCTCTTTAAAAATTCATCTGTTTTCCCAGGTTCAATCCTATTTTATTTATCTTATCAGCCTTCTGGGTTTCTGTCCTTAGTATGAAATGCCTTTTCGGGGGCGCCTAGGTGATTCAGTCTGACTTCAGCTCATGTCATGATCTCATAGTTTGTGAGTTCGAGCCCCACCTCGGGCTCTGTGCTGATGGCTTGGAACTTGAGCCTGCTTCAGATCCTGTGTCTCCCTCATTCTCTGCCCCTTCCCCACTTGTGTTCTCTTTCTCTCTCTCTTACAAATAGACATTAAAAGAATTTTTTTTAAGGAAATGCCTTTTTTGGTGGTGGGGAGGGGTGAGTGGACATAAATCCATAAAATATATCCCAAATCATGATGAAGCATCTTTCTGCACTGAAAATATTTCCAGCGGAGTTGTCATTCTTTCTCGGTGACCCATCCCAGGCTAGTCAATCCTATTGTTAGAAAATGCTTCAATTTGTGCAGAAATCCACCTCCTTGTAACTCGCACCCATTAGTTTTCCTCTGGTGTCTGAGTTGCTTTAAACCACTCCCAGAACCAGGCAGGAGCACAAATAATCCTGCAACCAGCGCCACATGGAAATGAATACCAGAGTAAGTTTCTGAGTTTCCTGGCAGGCAAGGCAAAAAGGAATCACCTTTTAGTTAAGAGTAGTCTTGTCAACAAACAGACTGGCTTCATCAGGAGAGCCTGATTTTGCCCTGGGGATCTTTGTAGGCTGGGTTTATGGCAGTGGTTCTTAACCAGGACAACCGCCCCCCCCCCCAGGGGACATTTGGCAATGCCTGGAGATATTTTTGTTGTCACAACTGGCTGAAATAGAGGGAGAATTCTACTGGCACTTAGCGGGTAGAGGTCAGGGATGATGCCAAACATCCTACATGCACAAGAGGGCCTCTAACAATAAAAAAAATGATCCCATCCAAAATGTCAGAAGTACTGGGTTTGAGAAATACTGCTTCATCAGGAGGTAATTCAGAAGGGTGTCATGTACATCTTTAGTGAAAGCAAGAAGAGGCGTTTTTTTTTTAAATTTTTAATGTTTTTAAATTTATTTTTGAGAGACAGAGAGAGACAGCGCTTGCAGGGCAGGATTAGAGAGAGAGGGAGATACAGAATCTGATGTAGGCTCCAGGCTCTGAGCTAGCTGTCAGCACAGAGCCCGACACGGGGCTCGAACCCACGAACCGTGAGATCATGACCTGAGCCGAAGTCGGACATTCAACGGACAGAGCCTTCCAGGCGCCCCGGAAGAGGTGTTTTCCAGCCAGCAGACTCTTGCATGGGTAATATGAGTGCATCTGAAAGAGCCATCTTATTCTGTAAGACCCAAACCTGGATTCCTGTCCTTCCTGTGAAAATGACAACCTGGCCTCACAAGATTGCTGTCCAGGGGGAGAGGGTTCCTGTTGGCTCTTAGTGGCTCGTTGGATTGGAGGCCTTGGTCTTTGAAGGTCTGACTACAGAGTCAGGAGCCAAGTCCATTCCCTGAAACTAGATTGTCCACGGCCTGCTACCACCTCTGGTCCACCAAGCCCCATTTTTTCCCCAGACAGAGCCAATTTCACCACACCCAAGACCTTCAAGATGGGGGCGCTGTCCAAGGTACCATTCGTTGACCTGCGTGTCAAGCCCTGTCATGGACAGGTTTCGGGGCTCCACGCCATCCTCCTCCTTTCCGGTCTCTTCATTTTGTCCCTAGCTGGACATCTACCCCCTCTGAACTTGATCATGTCCTTATGGCTTTCGTTGATTTATCCCTGGACCCAGCAGCTATGAGCTGGGGGCCAGTTGCCCCGCCAGCCAGTGCTTCCCGCCTCCACCCACAGTGGGGGAAATTGCTGGGCCACTCTCAGCTTCTCCACCCCTTCCCATGCCCTCATCTTCCTGTTTCCTCCTCACTTTCATGCTCAGAAGGGAAGTGCTTTCCCTCCTTGACCCTTAGCCACACACACCCACACAAAGTGTGTACATTTCTTTTATAACATTCTCACAAGAGGGTTGCCATCCATCTCTACTTTACAGATAAGCAAACAGATGAGGCTCACAGGAGTTAAGTGACGTGCCCAAGACTACCATCCCGGGCAGAGGAGTTCAGATTTAGAGCCTGTCCATTCAGCTCTGGGAGCCTACGTTCTCAACCCTGCACCATAGTGCCCCATTCAACACTATAACTCCACTCTCTCCACACCATTCAGATTTGTTGGTGCACTTGACACCTTACACTGAGTCCAACCGCCAAGTCTCTGTACAAGTGGGAATGGCCTCCCTGCCCAGAGTGGGGTGACCTTCAGGGCCCACAGAAGTGTGTTCAGTTTTGTTTTGTTTCTTGATGGAGTCGCTCTCTCCTGTACAGTCTCCATCCCACCAAGCATCATCTTTCATGGCTGACTGATGTTGCCAAGACAGTGTTTATTGCTGGGCAGGGCATGGGTAGGTAGGGGGCTGGGGGGCCCAAAGGTCTACCTTCCCAGCCCCACAGCCCCACTGGCGGGGGGAGCCCAGGGGCACATGGCTCTCCTGGGGGTTGGCCAATCTCAGCACTGCTGGGCTCTGGAACTTGAAGGTAAACTCATCCTCATACTGGGTTGAGAAGAAGCGCTGTCCACCCAGCGGGGGCTCAATGTGGCTGTACTTGCACTGCGGAGTCAGGGCGGGGAGCCTGGCAGGACGGCCTGAGAGATGGTTGTCCCACCTGGCCCACCCCCTGGTCCCCATACGACCCTGGGAGCAGCAAAGGCTGATGATTGGACTCTGGGGAGGTAAGCAAAAGGTATCCCAGTTTGGGCTGACCCAGGAGCTGGATGAGAAGCTGGAGAGAAACTGGGGGACCCTTAGAATGACCCCAGGACTGTGGTGACCCTAGGCAACTCTGAGTTTACCCTCAGCTAGGGGTATAACTGTGGCTGGTGACATAAAGATGTCCTTAAGCTGACCCCGAAATGACCCTGGAGGTGAGCTAGGGATGACCTTGAGGCTGGGGTGACATTAAGATGACCCTGTACCTAGGGTCACCTTCTAGAGTGAGCCTGAACGAACTTTACACTAATTCTGGGTCTGCGGTGACAGCCTTATCATCATGAGACAAAACTACACTGCTTTGGGGGGTTACCTGGTCCGGGAGATACCCCTCCCCCCCTCACCCGCTGTAGCATCTCTTCAGTCACGGAGGCCGGAACTGTTCTATGCGGTTTCAGCATCTTCTGGTTCATGGTTAAAAAATCTGTTTCTGTAGATTTGGGTGGGGGTAATCGAGATGAAGGGCTGAGGGAGGAGAGGCAGAGCCCCGGGGCAGAAATTTGTGAGATTAAAGATGGGTTCAGGGAGAAGCCTGAGCCCACGTTGAAGTTAGAGCATAGGATGGACTAAGAGGCGGGGAGGAGGGAGGAGCCAGGGGCGGGGCACGCGCATAGTCGTGGGGAAGGGCAGGTAGGGTAGGCTCGTTGGTCAGTGGGCGGAGCCAGAGTCTGACTGTTGAGCTGGGATTAGGTTCGGATGAGGGCAGGTATGAGGAGGGGCGGGGCTATGGTCACGCAGAGGGCGGTGCCATGGTGAAGGGGGACGGGCAAGGATGTCCAGGGGCAGAGTTGGGAATCTTGGATCACGAGGTGGGATCTAGCTCCGCAGGAGGCGGAGCCAGAGTGGGGCGGTGGGAGGAGCGAGAATGGCGGGGGGCGGGGTTCCAGCTCACCGCCGGTGCCCTGGGGCAGGCTGCTGGGCAGCCAGTGGAGACCGTGTGCTTGCGGCTGCTTCTGTACCGTGCCCGGGAAGCAATAGTCCGTGCCCGTGGAGGTCTGGAAGAACTGTCCGAGCAGCGAGGACTCCCCTAGGCCCACGTGACTCTTCAGTTTCTCGTGAGGCACGTGGCGGCTGCGTGGCTTGTTCACGGGCGGTGGCTGTTGGACCACATTGCATCTGGGAAGCTCCCAAATGTCCGGGATGTCCCAAAATTCGTGTGGGAAAGAAGAGGTGAGCGCTATACGACCTTGGAGAGCTCACACCCTCTCTGGGCCCCGCGTGCTGGTGCTGGGAGTTGGCGTTGTGTCTCATTTTTGCAGACAAGAGGCATTGAGGCTCGGAGTGGTTAAACTGTCTTATCCTAGATCCCGCAGGTAGATCGAGGAGCCCCGCCGCCCCCGTCAAGCTCACTCTCACCTCAGGGCTTCTGCACTTGCTATTGGTACTGCCTAGGAACCCCTTTTCCCTGCTGGGCCTGCGGCCTTCTCCCCTTTCCCGCTGACCTGGCCGTGGAAGAAGTGCGTGGAGGTGGTGAGGCTGCCCGGGCCGCGGCGCCCATTGCCTTCCAGGATGTGCGATGGCGGCGTCACGTCGTGGTGCAGAACAAAACGCTCTGCCAGTGACAGAGGAGGCGCTGAGCGGACCTAGGAGGCTGCTGTGGGGGCAGGGCACAGGGTGGGGCAGACTCTCACCTGGCTCTTGGGGAGAGAAGTGTTCAGCCTTGGTGGTCTTGTCATGGAAGAGACCATCCCCAGGATGAATATTCACCTGGTGGATATGGGCCGAGGCCCGGACCTTGTCATACCTGCAGATAAGGCGGGGGGGGGCACTCTGTGATCAGATGGATCTGCTCTGGACCCTTGTCAGCCTCCAGGAAATGGGAGAGGGGCAGGCTTCCCAAAGGCCAGGCTGTGGGAGGCTAACGGTGGGAGATCTGGCACAGTATTGGCACATGCCACATGTCACTGAGAGTCCTTTGCTCTGTCTTGGTGGAAGGTCACAGTCCCTTTGTACCTGTCTGGGGGCAGACCCTGGGGCCCGTAGGCTTCTTTCTGCTCGGAGCACATGGGCCCATAGCCAATCTTGAAGTCTCCCAGCTCCACACTGGAGGAGGCCTGTGGGTGGACAGAGGTGACAAGAGGGCAGCACGACCCAGCCCCCGCCACTGTCCACCCCAGCAGCACCAGCCCCGCCTTGATTTACCCTCTTACACTTTGAGGCAGGTGGGCCTGGCAGGGCCTGGAACTGTCTCCGGTAGGAGGTCCCTTCGTCCTGTCTCGTGTGGTCCCACTGGAGTGCGTTGAGGCCCCCTGAGGATGGGCAGGAGTAGAGACAGAACGACATTGATTCCTTGCAGCCTCAGGCCCACTGGGGTTCAATTCCTGGCCTGGAGAGGGGAGGTGGGCAGTCCTGACTAGCCTCACCTGAGGGCTGTGTGGAAAACAGCAAAAATAATACAAATAACGATAACAAGGGTAACTACCAAGATGCCTGCCTAGAGCCAGGAACCTAGGCTAAGTGCTTCGAACCTCATTTGGGGGTTAGTACTATTCTCCCGACTCTACAGCCTTCCTGAGGCTCAGAGAGATCAAGTGACCTCCCAGAAGTCACAGAAATTCAAAACCGGAACTGAGGCACATCCGGATCTGATAAACCCTGAGTCCTGCTTGGAGGGACTCTTGACTAGTGATGTCCACGGGCAGGTTCCCCTGGGGTCACAGAATTGGAAGATCACACAAACGACGGCTAGGCTTTCTGAGCGGTCACTCTGTGCCGGTGCATCACGCGCTCCGGGCTCTTTTGGCTTCGCCAGCTCCTCTGAAGTGAGGTGCTGTTGTTGCTCCCACTTTGTGGATGAGGAAAATCGAGACTTGGACTGGTCGACTTGCTCAGACTCACATAACCACTATGGTGGCGGGGCTGGGGTGTGTGTGTGTGTGGGGGGGGGTCACTTAGCAGATTTGTCTGTCCTGAAACCACCATTCATGACTTCTGCCCACGCCACAGCCCCTTGAAAAAAATCAGGAGTTGTGCCATTCAATGAATGTTGAAACTGAGGCTCAGGGAAGCTATAGGTTTTCTCAGGCTTGGTACTAGCGACGATTGGGGCTGGGAGTTCTTTACTGGGGCCAACGGTCCTGTGGATGCTAGGACGTGTTGAGCAGCATCGCTGGCCTCCATTCATTTCCTGCTAGGAGTACCCCCTTCCGCGGGTCTGACAACCAAAATGATCTCCAGACTTTGCCAAATGACCCCTGGGAGAGCGCGCGGAATCCCCGCCGGCCTTGAGAAGCTCGAGGTTGGCAGATCGCACATGGGGCGCGTGGGCGCGCTCACCGAAGTGGCCGCAGGGCGCGCGGGGCCGCGGGAACGAGTCGCGGGGCGCGAAGAACTCCTGGTAGGTGGTGGGCGGCATGCGCAGCTTGGCTCGGTCGCCAGGAGGCACCGAGTCGCCGGCGAAGATGAGGCGCGCGCCGCGGGTCGGCTCGCCAGCGCGCGCCAGCCCGTCGGGCCAGCCGAAGTCGGCGTGCGCGGCGGAGAGGCCGGTGCGGCGGTGCGCGGGCGCGAACACGCGCAAGTTGCTGGCCTGCGAGGCGAGGGTGCGCTCCCGCGTCCCCGACGGCGCGGACGGCTGCGGCGCCGGTGGCGCGAACGCGCAGTGCGCCTCCGACTTGAACTCCGCACCTGCCGCGCGCGCGTCCCGCCGGAAGAAGGACCCGGGCGGCGGCTCCTGGCACGGCCGCGCGCGGGTGACGGCCGGGTAGGCCGGGAAGTCCCGGTGCGACGTGGACTGCATGACGTCCACGTGCAGCCGCGGGTCCGGCCCCAGGGCAAAGTGTGAGGCTTTGAGGAAGTCCAGCCGGGACATCGGGCATGGCAGGAGGGCGACCGGGGCCATCTCTGGACGAGGGGCCACCTGTGAGGGGGCAGGGAGACGGGACTGAGCAAGTGTCCGGCTGAGGACAATGCTGCTATTACTCCTTCCTGTGCGCCAGGCACTGGGCATGGGCGGACGGGGAGGGGGCGACTGGGGACTTCGTAAAAAACAAGCCCAGGGGCACCTGGGTGGCTCAGTCCGTTGGGCATCCAATTTCGGTTGATAGTTGGTGGGTTCGTGCCCTGCTCAGTCTTAGCCACCGACCTGTCTCTGCCACCCACCTCCTCATGGGTCTTCCTGTCCTCTGCCACTGCCCTGGATGCAGATTGTTTTCCCAAATCTCTATCCTGAAACTTCCTGAGGCCTAGAGACCTCTCTCCACTTCTCTGATCTCCAGCGCCCGGCTCCCAGCACCCCACTTAGCTGACTCGACATTCTTGTCTTTGCCTGGAGAGCAATCCCTAGGGGGCCACAGCAGCGGACTCACCCCTGCCCACTCTATTCAGCTCACAACTGGCTCACGTCAACCTCTTTAGAAAACAGGGCTTTATGGGGCTCCTGGGGGGCTCAGTCAGTTCAGCACCCAACTTTGGTTCGGTTCATGATCTCGCAGTTTGGGAGTTTAAACCCCGTGTCTAGGGGCGCCTGGGTGGCTCAGTCGGTTAAGCGGCCGGCTTCAGCTCAGGTCATGATCTCACAGTTCGTGGGTTCAAGCCCCGCGTCGGGCTCTGTGCTGACAGCTAGCTCAGAGCCTGGAGCCTGCTTCAGATTCTGTGTCTCCCTCTCTCTCTGACCCTCCCCTGCTCATACTGTCTCTCTGTGTCTCTCAAAAATAAATAAAAGACATTAAAAAAAATTAAAAAAAAAAAAAAACCCTGTGTCTGGCTCTGTGCTGACAGCTCAGAGCCTGGAACCTGATTCAGATTCTGTGTCTCCCTCTCTCTCTCTGCCCCTCCTGTGTTCATGCTCTCTCTCCTCTCTCAAAAATAAATAAACATTAAAAATAATAATAAAAATATTTTGAAAGCAGGGGCCAAGAGGCATCTGGGGGGCTCAGTCAGTTAAGCATCCGACTCTTGGTTTCAGCTCAGGTCATGATCTCACGGTTTTGTGGGTTCGGGCCCCACGTCAGGCTCTGTGCTGGCCGCTGGGAGCCTGCTTGGGATTCTCTGTCTCCATCTCTCTCTGCCCCTCCCCAACTCGTGCTGTCTCCGTCTCTCTCAAACTAAATAAACTTTAAAACATTTTTGTAAAAAAAAAAAGAAGAAAAGGAAAAACAAGGATCAAGCATTTAAGCCAAACCACAGGTGTTCAGAGTCTACATTTGCTTCTTTGATCATTTCGGCACCTGAAATGGAGAGTCGAGAAATCTCCAATGGTGTATGGAGAACCTAACAGTTGAAATTACTCGTGAGGTCACCTTGGGATAAGTAAGTGGGCCCCCGTGGGCTTCAGTCTCCACACCAGGGGTGAGCGCACGGCACCTACCTCAAGGGGGGACATGGGGACTAATGAGTCTTAGAAAGTGCCCTTGGCAACCGGCCTGACCCGCTGTCCCCGGTCTTCCAGAAGATGCTCCTATGTTCCTTCGGAGGCTGCGTCCCCGGGTGGTCCGGGTCTGCCCATTGTGACCAAAGAGCTTCCCTCAATCAGCGTTGTCACAATGGTCCCCAGCCACTCCAGGGCAGCTGGGAGGAAGATCAGGAGTGAGGCCAGAGGATCCTACCTCCGAGAGCTCCAGAGAGTTTGGCAGGTGACTTGGCTTCCTGGAGCCTCAGTTTTGTCATCTGGAAAATGGGGCTCCAGAAAGCAGCAGTGAGGATTTGAGGCAGGAGGCTGCTGGTGTTCATGCTTCTCATTTCCCCAGGTTTTCCTGCTCATCTGCTCCCCCTCAGGGACCAGCCAGTGTCTTTGGTCTTTGAGTCACTGCACTGCTTCATGTCATTTCAGGGCTCCCAGACCTCCCAGATGCCAGAGCCAGCCCAGGCCAACGACAGCACCCCTAAGGCTGACCGGATCCACGCTCGTCACTTGGGACACGGTCTCTGGGGAGCGGTGGGTAGGCATTGAGCCGGGCCTGTCTTCCCTTGGGCTTGTGTCCCGTGCTTCTGGGAGGTTCGAGGACATGGGGCTTGGCATGGCAGCTTTTTACTGCTGGGGAATTTGACTTTCTTTTTGGAGACGATCTGACAAATGAAAATAATACGTAAAACAATAGGAAAGAGGGAAATGGGCAGTCAGTGTTTCATGGATGGGGACAGAGCTTTGGTTTGGGCAGATGGAACGTTCTGGAAATGGATGGTAGGGACAGTCACATGACAGTGTGAATGTGCTTTGTGCCACTGGGCAGGACATTGACAAATAGCTAAGATGGTCGATTTTATGTCATGTATATTTTACCACAATAAATAACATTTTTATTTTTTTTTAATTTTAATGTTTCTTTTTGAGAGAGAGAGAGAGTAAGACCGAGACAGAGCGGGAGGGGCACAGAGGGAGACACAGACTCCGAAGCAGGCTCCAGGCTCTGAGCCGACAGCACAGAGCCCGACGCGGGGCTGGAACTCACGAACTGCGAGATCGTGACCTGAGCCGAAGTCAGATGCTTAACCGACTGAGGCACCCAGGGGCCTCTCGCTAAATAACATTTTTAACTGGGAAAACAATTTCTTAAAAAAACAAAAGATCAGATGAAGGGGCACCTGGGTGTTTCAGTCAGTTGAATATCCGACTTTTGATTTCAGCTCAGGTCATGATCTCAACGTTGGTGAGTTCGGGCCCTGCATCGGGCTCTGTGCTGACAGCGGGGAGCCTGCTTGGGACTCTCCCTCTGCCCCTCTCCACCTCCCCCCCCACCCCTGCTCTCTATCTCCCTCAAAAAATAAATTAAAAAAAATGAAATAACGTTATAAGGGCCCCAGTTCATGACCCCGAATCAGCTACTAAATAGGTTCTTTCCTTCCTCCTTCCTTTCCTTCTCTCTCTCTCTCTCTTCTTGAGACATAATTGGCATATAACACTCCCTATGTTTGAGATGCACAACGTATTGATTTGATACATTTCTATTGCACTGTAATCGTCCCTGTGACATCAGCTGATACTCCCCAGGACTGATTCCCTAAGCGTGTTACTTCTCACTAATGTGGGAAATTGTTGCATTGTCCACTGGTCCACCGGGGGAAGGTCCCAGCCCCGGCGCCCTGCCTGGAGGGTAGGGCGTTGGGCACAGGCTGATGCAAATACACCTTTCAGCCCTGTCCTTTGTCCTTTGTCCTTCGTCCTTAGGTCTGCTGGGAAAAGAGGAGGACCCTGGGGATGGACCCCGGAGGCTGTGGGGAAGCAAGAGGGGGGAGAGGCGATTCTGTTATCGAGGATCTTCGTGTTTCTCGGAAAGTCTAAGGAATGAAGCAAGAGCAGAGCTGTCCTTGGTAAGAGAACGGGGGTGGCTCAGACTTTCCGGGAAAAGCCAACGTCTGGGCATTGCCGGGCTTTGGACGATGCCCATGTTTTGCCTGCCTTCAGCTTGTTTTGTCTCGGGCCCCCACGGTCACCGAGCGGTCTTGTCCGGGGCCGGCGTCCTGTGAGGTTATTTATGTCTGGCAGGAGCCTACCGGGGCCCAGCTGGGACGGCCAGCTCCTAGCAACAGCAAGGCCAGCTGTGAATGCCAGTCCAGCTCCCGTCTCTCTCTCTCTCTCTCTCTCTCTCAGGTCAAGCTCGGCCGTAACCAGATGGCGGAGGACGCTGGGAGGCTCGGCCAGCAAGACTCGCTGCTGTGTGCTCGGTGCTGGCACCCGGCAGGCCCCCGAGGGATGCACTGTGCTGTCATGAAGCTGTCCATGGACAGCCTGGGCTCAAGACAAGGGACGTGGCCACTCATGCGGCCCGAGGCCCCCTTTTGTCTGCGGGCTTTGGCGTGGCTGGGATTTTGTCTGTGGCAGGAACAGCGTCCCTAGTTGATGGTGTGGGGCACACAGACGCCCAAGTCTGAAGCAAGGAGGGCTGCGGTCAGATGCGGGGGTAAAGAGTCTCCTGAGATGTGGCAGGGAAGGCAGACCCGGGGCTTGGGGGCCGGGAGGAAGTGCATGGTGACTGTTGGGATGTGGGAGGGGGTGCGGGGGGAGAGAGAGGTGAGGGCGATGTCCAGGTCTGTGACTGGGTGGCCCAGCGGCTGGCGGGGGAGCCCTGAGATGGGGACACGGAAGAGCAGGGCGTTAGGGGATGATGCTACAGTCTGGGACTTGTGGGCGTGGGGGTGGGATTGTGGGATGCGCAGGTGAGAACAGGAGTCGGGTCAGGATTGAGGAGGCAGCCGGTGGCCCAGTCAGTTAAGTGTCCGACTTCAGCTCCAGTCATGATCTCGTGGTTCGTGAGTTCAAGCCCCGCATTAGGCTCTCTGCTGTCAGCGCAGAACCCGCTTTGGATCCTCTGTCCCCTTTGCTCTCTGCCCTTCCCCCACTCACACTCTCCATCTCTCTCAAAAATAAAAACATAAAAAAAAAAGTCATGAGAGAGAGACCAGCAAAGGGGTGGCCAGGGGATTCGTGGGAGCGACGAGGTTTCTGGGATAGTGTGGACGGAGCAGGAGCACAGAGCTCTGAGCGGGGAGCTGGGCCCCTCAGGCTGTCGCCCTTATTGAGAACCTATTTTGTGCCAGGCCGTGGGGACATCACTGTGACCAAGACTGATCAAAGTTCTCACGTTCTTTTGAGGGAATAGTAGAATATTATCTGGGAATAACTAGACACCCAGATAAAGAAGGAATACCGTTATGTTAGGTAGTATCACAAGCTAAGGAGAAAAATAAGGCGTCAGGAAATGTGCGCAGGGTAGGAAGTGCGCAGGACGGTGTGAGGGGGAGTTTCACGAGAACACAGATGATGTTCCAGGAAACACGAGGAGGGGGTGAGGGAGGGAGCCATGTGGAAGTCTGGAAGGAGAGCATTCCCGGCAGAGGGCACAGCTGATGCAAAGGCCCTGGGGCAGGAGTGTACTGTAACTTCAAGGACCAGGAGGAAGCCAATGGGGTTGAAAAGGAAGGAGCGAGGCACAAGTTGAAATCAAGGGGAGACATTTTGCAAACGTCACCCATCATTAGGGAAACCCAAAACGAAGCCACAGCGAGATACGTCACGCCCCGTAGAATGGCCATAGTAGTAATAATAAAGCAAAATGAAAGCGTTGGCAAGAATGTGGGCAATGCTGTGCATTGCTCGTGGGAGTGCAGAGCGGTGCGGCCCGCGTGGGAAAGTCTGGCAGAGCTCCCGCAGGAGCCAGCCGCTCCGTTCCCGGGGATCCACCCAAAGGCACTGGAGGTGAAGGCAAGGACGTGAACAGAGACACCAGAGCCCTGTTCACGGCAGGCTTATTCACAACCGCCAGGATGTGGAAATAACCCACATTCAGTGGCTGAAGAGATTCACAAAAATGCGGTCAATCCATACGGTGGAATAGTACTCAGCCACGGAAGGAATGAGTTGCTAAGAGACGCTGCAGGTGGAGGAACCTCGGAAACCTTATGCTGAGTGACAGGAGCCAGACACAAACGGTCACGTATCGCACTATTCCATTTGTATGAAGTATCCAATATAGGGAAACCCGCAGAGACAAAGCAGACAGTAGTTACTAGGGGCCGTGGTAGGGAGGAGCAGACAACCGCTTGCCAGATTTTACAGGGTGTCCCCTGGGGGTGATGAAATTATCGTAAAGCTAGAAAGGGGCTCGGGGCGCCTGGTGGCTCAGTCGGTTGAGCGTCTGGCTTCGGCTCAGGTCATGATCTCAAGGTTCGTGGGTTCAAGCCCCGTGTCAGGCTTTGTGCTGACAGCTCAGAGCTTGGAGCCTGCTTCAGATTCTGTGTCTCCCTCTCTCTCTCTGACCCTCCTCTGCTTGCAGTGTGTCTGTCTCTCTCCAAAAAAAAAAAAAAAAGGGGCCATTGTACAACACGGGAGTGTCCTAAATGCCACTCCATCGTACATCTTAAAATGGTGAATCCTTTTTTTAAATTTTTTGTTTATTTTGAGAGAGACAGAGCTCAAGCAGGGTAGGGATAAAGAGAGAGGGAGAAAGAATCCCAAGCAGGCTCTGAGCTGTCAGCACAGAGCCCAGACACGGGGCTCAATCTCACGAACTGTGAGATCATGACTTGAGCTGAAATCAAGAGTCAGACACTTAACTGAGCCACCCACGCGCCCTTTAAAATGGTGAATCTTCTATGAATTTTACCTCAGTTAAAGCCTGGGTGGCTTAATCGGTTATGCTTCCCACTCTTGATTTTGGCTGAGGTCCTGAGTTCACTGTCAGTCCAACCCTGTGTCAGGCTCTGAGCTGGGCAAGAAGCTTGCTTGATACTGTCTCTCTCTCTCTGCCCCTTTCCCCCACTCACTCTCTAAGAAAGAAAAAAAGAATAAAGAAAAGGAAATGAATCATGTTAACTTTTTGAAAAATCCCATCTTTTTGATGAGATTATACATGATGTGGCACAAAACTAAAAACCTAGGAGATGACTAAACTTTAATCATTTCACTGGATCTGTGGCTCAGGCCTTTAGGCTGTGGCCTGAAACTCACACAGTGATGTCTATCAATTATCACTTTGTAGCTGGAGGGAAAGCTACAAATTGATACAATGTGTACAACTTGGTCTCTTCGCGGCCACGCAGTTACCCTCTTTGGAGCAACTCGTTACCAGACTATATCGCCTTTTCCAGAACAGTTCTAGGAGCTTCCTTAACTTCCTAGGGATGCTTTCAATATTACACCAGCTGCGCGTGTTCACTATAGACCCGCAGACAACAGCCGAAAGCGTGAGGCTCAGAAATTAAAAAGTAAAATCCCTGGGGACGCCTGGGGGGGGCTGCTCAGTCAGTTAAACGTCCGACTTCAGCTCAGGGCATGATCTCCCGGTTCATGGGTTCGAGCCCCGCGTCGGGCTCTGTGCTGACAGCTTGGAGCCTGGAGCCTGCTTCCGATTCTGTTTCTCCCTCTCTTTCTCTACGGCTCTATCTCTGTCTCTCAAAAATAAACAAACATTTAAAAAATAAAGAGCAAAATCCCTTCTTGAACCAGAGCAAACAGGTCGATGCTCTCGCTTGGATATTATTTTTGTGGGTAGTTAGCTTTGAAAAGACCAGCGGCCGCGGGGCAGAAGGCAGCGGGCTCGGGGCCATCACGACGCACAAGGAGCAGTTACTCGCTCAGCTGCAAACTGCCACGCTCCCAGAGGCAGACAAAGTGCCCGTGCGGGAACAAAGGGTCGCGGTCGCGCCTGCGCAGAGCGTCTCCAAGGGGGCGTGGCCTCGCGCCTTGTCCCCGCCCCCTGACTCCGCGCGCCTACGTCACGGTGGCGTCAAGGCGGAGTTGCCATGGCGGCGCTGAGCGGCCTTGCGGCGGCGCTGGAGTCTTACCGGGGCCGCGACCGCCTGGTGAGGCTGGGGCGGAGCGCGCTCGGAGGTCTCGGACCGGGGCCGGAGCTCAGAGACGGGAAACTGAGGCCAGAGAGGGGCGGGGTCGCTGAGGATCCTCCGTCACAGAGGCCCTCCCGGCCGGGCTCCGACCCTGTCCCCTAGCGGTGGCCATTAGGTTGTTCCTGCTAACCCGCCGTGGCAGGATATTTTCAGTACCGACCAAATCCGCACGTTTGTACGGTTGGGGTCCGACCAGACCATTGAAGATGGTCACTGGGTTGTCCCAGTCCTAGGACTTAGGGTGTTGCAGGACGCCTTCTGTGTCTGGACACTAGGTTGCGACCACGTCCCCTGTAATTGAGCACTGAGATTGTTCCAGCCAGTTCTACCTGGCTGGACATTTACAAGCCAGCCAAGTCCATGCTGGAACATTCAGGCCGCTGCAGTTGGTCCCTGGGTTGTCCCTAACAATCTCCTCTGGGACTTAGGATTTTGTAGGGCTTTCCCTGTGTTTGGACGGTTAGGTTCCTACCACATTCCCTCTGGCTGGGCATTAGCGTGTTCCTATATAAGCTTCCTTCTTTTATACGGAGTTGTTTAGGTTGTACCCGGAAGCCTACCGGGGGTCGGGCAATTGGGTTCCAACCAACTCCCTTATGATCGGGCATTCGGTTTTAATAAATTCCCAAGCTGGACATTTCACTTGCAGGGTTTTCTATTAAAAGGGACTGGAAAGAAATTAAACGTAACAATAACATAAGAAACAACAGGAAAGAGCAGTTTCTGAAGCCGACCAGTTCAGAATGCCCCCCCTCAGCCCCTTGAGTGAGTTCACTGAAGCTATTCAAGCAAATTACCCATTTGCTCACCGGGCTGAGGCCGGGTCACTTCTCCACGCCCCGGCCCGGCTGCGGACTTTGGTCCAGCTGGGTTCATGCCCGCCTGATCCTCCAGCTTGCTGGGAAAAAGAGGAACCACAGGATGGGAAATGCTTTCGTTTCCTTGTCCCTGGCACATCTGTCGCCAAAGGGAGGGTGACATGAGCCAGCACTCCCTTCGAGTGTCCACAGTGACTTTTGGACAACGATGTCGTCTTTCTCCATTCGGTCCACCTGCAAGTATCTCTTGAAACTTTCAGGTTTCACTGGAAGTTTGTTGATCTAATCTATGCCCCCACCCCACCCCACCCCGTCCCTCAACTTGGTGCCGTGGGACCCACGGCCACTCGGGGGCTGATCTAGCTCATTCCAGGAGCAGGGCCGCGCTGACTGCTTCTGGTTTCCCACAGATGCGAACACTGGGGTACAGCTGCCAGCTGGTTGGTGGGGTCCTGGTGGAACAGGGTCCCGCCAGGTCAGGAGTGGGGACACGCCTGCTGACACTGTCCTCCCAACTCAGCCACTGTAGGACCGTCCTGCGACTCTTTGACGATGTGGCCATGTTTGTCTACACGAAGCAGTATGGCCTGGGGGCAGAGGTAAAGGGGCTGTAGAGAGGGAGGTGCGGGCTCTGGGCAAAAACGGGTCTTTTCTGGACTCATCCGAAGGCAGTTGTGTGGGCAGTTTATTGGTTTTTTTCTTTCTTTCTTTTTTAATTTTTTTAACCTTTATTTATTTTTGAGAGACAGAGAGGCATATCATGAGTAGGGGAGGGGCAGGGAGAGAGGAACACACAGAATCCGAAGCAGGCTCCAGGCTCTGAGCTGTCAGCACAGAGCCCGATGCGGGGCTCAAACCCACGAACCGTGAGATCATGACATGAGCCGAAGTCAGACGTTCAACCAACTGAGCCACCCAGGCGCCCCAAAGTTTATTTATTTTGAGAGAGCGAGCAAGCAGGGAAGGGGCAGAGAGAGAGGGAGAGAGAGAATCCCAAGCAGTCTCTGCACTGTCAGCATAGAGCCCGGATGCCGGACTTGAACTCATGAACCTCAAGAACATGACCTGAGCTGAAACCAAGAGTCGGATGCTCGACTGACTGAGCCACCCAGGCGCCCTGGCAGTTTGTTTTTAAAGCAATCTTTTGCTTTGTCTTTTGAGATGATCACATGTTCCTATATAATTTAAATTAAAAAATAGCTGGGGCGCCAGGGTGGCTCAGTCGGTTGAGCAGCCGACTCTTGATTTCTGCTCAGGTCGTGATCTCCTGGTTGGTGGGCTCGAGCCCCACATCTGGCTCTGCGCACTCTCTCAAAATAAACGAATAAACTTAAAAAAATAGCTTGTACATTCATACATTCCAGAAAGCTACCCAGCCCTCCTTGGTGGTGGCCACCTTGCACCCTGCGTGTAGCCGTCTGGTCCCCTGTTGAGGGACGTGGAGGCTGGCAGTTACAACAGTACTGCATTATTCTACAGGAGTCTCTGCCCCTGGGGCCTTCGTGTCCCCCCAGGGGATGTGTCCCCGGGGGACGGGCTCAGGAGTTGCCTGGGGCCAGCCTGGCCAAGTCATGCCCCTCCCTGGGCTGCCCTGCCCGTCCCCTCCTCTCCTGTCCCCTCTCTGAGCCACCCCATGTTCAGACGCACCTACCCTCGCTGCACCCCAGTGCCCATGGCCCAGTCACCCCAATCTCAAGTGCCTTCCTGGACCTCCCCCCTGTTTTGACTCCCATCTCCTATCTTCTTTGATTAGGGCACGCTTCCCGTATGCCGCCAGAGGAGTCCTCCCCCCGCGACCATCTCTGCGTCCCTAGACAGGGGGCCCCTGTGCACCTTGTATATCCCTTGGCCAGAACAAGAACTCCTTTGTTGGGTCCTGTGTTTGTGTCTGTGGCCCCTGCCCTGTGAGCATCTCCTCCCCTGTGTAGGGCCTTGACCTTGCTGCTTCCCTGGGGACACTGTGGAATGAACACATTGGGGACGGGCCGGGAGGTCCCTGCTCTCTTGGAGGAGTGGAATGTGCCAGGGCACTAGAAGGCCCCAGGCAGGCTAGGGGAGCTGGAGTGGGGTTCAGAACCCAGAGGGAGGCAGGGTCACAGCTGGCTGGCGGGGAGGAAGGGGGCAGCCTCATCAGGCGTTGGTGGGGCTCATGTGTGTGTGTGGGGGGGAGTGTTCCTGGGAAGATGGGAAGATGGAGAGGAGGGGAGGGGTATGGCAGGCCGCTTGGAGGCCCCCAGGGGCCCTGATCCCGAGGGCTGGGGCCCAGACATGCAGCCTGGGGGCCAGGCCACTGGACACAGGCTGCGGCTCAGAACTCAGGGTTGAAGGGCTTGGGTTCTGCTGTTTGAAGGCCCAGGGCCTGCGCTTGTCTGCGAGGGGGCCCGTGGCAGCTCACCCCAAGCACCCGTTTGCCTGTGTGTGGGAACGGCGCCCCCTGTCTGGTTTGGGGAGCGACCCAAGCCTTGCAGGCCCGAGCCGGTTTACTGTCAGCACTGGGTGCGCGCAGCCCGTGGCTGCCCTGCCCTGTGGGGTCACGGTTCTCCCGTGGGAGTCACCTGGGAACCCAGAAGACATTCCTGGGGATGCCTGCGTCGCTCAGCCCACTGAACCCTGACTTTGTCTCAGGCCGTAAGTCTGAGTTTGAGCCCCGAATAGGGCTCTCTGCTGTCAGTTCAGAGCCCACTTCGGATTCTCTGTCCCGCTCTCTCTGCCCCTCCCTGGCTCGTGCTCTCTCTCAAAAATAAATGTATATGTATATAAAAACCACTCCTGGTGCCAGTGCTACCGCGGGCCTCATGAGGCAGAGACCCTGGGGCTAAAGGTGTTTTGTTTTTTATTTTTTAGATGTTTTATTTTTATTTTTTTCCCTTAAGTTTAAAAAATGTTTTATTTACTTTTGAGAGCAAGAGAGAGTATGAGCAGGCGAGAGGCAGAGAGAGAGACAGACTCCGAAGCAGGCTCTAGTCTCTGAGTTGTCAGCACAGAGCCGGATGCGGGGCTCAAACTCGTTAACTGCGAAATCATGCATGACCCAGGAGTAAGTCAGGTGCTTAACTGACTGAGCCACCCAGGCGCCCCGTTTTCCTTTTATTTTGGAGAGACAGAGAGAGAGCACGAGCGGGGGAGGGGCAGAGAGAGAGACCACACACAGAATCCAAAGCAGGTTCTGTGCTGACAGCCCGATGTGAGGCTGGAACTCAGGAATCATGAGATCATGAGCTGAGCTGAAGTCAGAGGCTTAACTCTAGGGCCACCCAGGCGCCCCTAGAGGTGGGGTGTTTGAAGCTCCCCAGGGAGCAATGACCACACTGTTGGGAAGCCCAGCCATGGGCCAGCCTGTCAGGCCTGGACATTGCGCTGTGACTGCCACCTGGCCTGGTCCAACTCCAGGCCCACCCCGCCCTCTCCTGGTCCTGCAGGAGGAGGACATCTTTGTCCGCTGTGTGTCCGTCCTGGGCAACCTGGCCGACCAGCTCTACTACCCGTGTGAGCACATCGCCTGGGCTGCCGATGCCAGGATCCTCCACGTGGACTCCGCCCGGTGGTGGACCCTGAGCACGGCCTTCTGGGGCCTCTCCCTGCTCCTGGGCATCGCCAGGTAAGTGAGGGCAGTGCCTGCCGGCAGGTGGCACAGGGGCTCCGAGACCTGGGCCGATGGGCAGACAGCCTGGAGGCTCGAGGGCCTTTGCCTCTTCCCATCATCCCCCTCTTGTTGCTGCTGCCTGGATCCGCCCCCCAGCGGCTGCCCTGACAGATTCCTACAAACACCGCCCACTGACTGTCGCTGGGCTAGGGGGCAGACACCCAGTATAGACTCCCTGGGCTAGAAATCCAGGTAATGTCTTCGGGAGGCTGCAGGGGACAATCCGTTCCTGCCTTTTCTGGCTTCTAGAGGCCACTGGCCTGCTCGCCTTGCGGCCCTCCTTGCATCTCAGGGCCCGTCGTCCCTCCAGCCTGTGTCCCTCATCACGTCTTCTCTGCCCCGACCCTGTGCGTCCCTCTTCTGAGTGTCCTCCCAGGGCCACCTCGGTCACCTCCCTTAACTCAGTCCCACCGGCGGAGCCTGTCTGTGGCATGTAAGGGAGCACAGTCGTGGGCCCCGGGGACGAGGAGGTGGACATCTTTGGCACATGCGCGACTGTACCCGCCGGAGCCAGGGAGAAGTCCCGGCCCGGTCAGAAGTGGCCGGTGTGGCTGCCCGGCCCCGGCCTCTCCGTGCGCGGTCGTCGGCACACATCCCGGACACGGCCAGGGGTTTGCTGGCCGGCTGTGTGCTTCCAGACCCCACGCCGGCTTCTAGAATTGTGAAAGAACGGTTTCCTCCCAAACACTTTCCTCTCCGCACGTTTGCTGAGCGGGTGCGTTCGGAGCCCCCTGCCCGGAAAACAGGCGGGGCGTCCCCCTCCCGTACCGGGGTTTCCTGGCGGCCGCCTCGCAGATCCCCTGGGGGGGGGGGCAGTACCCTCACCAGCTGTCGCTCGTCCCTGGGCAAGACACTGGCGTGCAGTAGCCCTTGCCTGTCCCCTCTACACGGGCCCTAACTGCACTCTCCTCCGCGGTCTGGAAGAGGAACAAACCGCAGGCCTAAGACACTCCCAGGCCGTGTGCAGTCCCAATGCAGACACCCCTCTTGGCATCGTGCTTCTTCCCGGCTTTGATCTCACATCCTGCCCACATACACACAAGGCTCCTTCTTGATCTAGGCCCCCTCCTGGCCGTGGCCTTGTGCCTGGACAGCTGGCTCAGTCTCTCCAGGGGTCGGCCTTCCCCGTGAGCTGGGAGACCCCGGGGGGCACCCGGCCACGCTGAAGCTCCCGGTGGCTGGCTCCCGGCCTCTCCTCAGTACTGGGGACCCCTGGTCCCAAGAGACCTCCCATTCCTGTTTTAGGGCAGCCTTGGTTCTGTTATTTTTTTAAAAATTTAATTTTTCAGGCGGCTGGTTGGCTCAGTCAGTTAAGCGTCTGACTTCTTCAGCTCAGGTCATGATCTTGTGGTTTGTGAGTTCGAGCCCCGCGTCAGGCTCTGTGCTGACAGCTCAGAGCCTGGAGCCTGCTTCAGATTCTGTGTCTCCCTCTCTCTCTAACCCTCCCCCACTTGAGCTCTGTCTCTCAAACATAAATAAATGTTAAAAAAATTTTTTTTAAACCTATAAAAATAAATGAAAATTTAATTTATTTAATTTTGAAGGCTTATTTAAAACATTTTTTAAAATGTTTTATTTATTTTTGAGAGAGAGAGAGAGAGACAGTGTGAGCAGGAGAGGGTCAGAGAGAGAGGGAGACACAGAACAGGAAGCAGGCTCCAGGCTCTGAGCTAGCTGTGAGCACAGAGCCCGACACGGGGCTTGAACCCACGAACTGTGAGATCATGACCTAAGCCAAAGCTGGCCGCTCAACCAACTGAGCCACCCAAGGCACCCCTAAAGCATTTTTTTAATGTTTATTTTTGAGAGAGCGAGAGAGACAGCGCGAGCAGGGGAGGGACAGAGAGAGAGGGAAACAGAATTCAAAGCAGACTCCAGGCTCTGAGAAGCACAAAACCTGACACGGGGCTCGAACTCACAAACTGTGAGATCACGACCTGACCCAGTCAGACGATTAACCAACAGAGCCACCCAGGTGCCCCTCATTAATTATTTTTAAAATCATTTTTAATTTTTAAGTAATCTCTACATCCAACGTGGGGCTCAAGCTCACAACTTCGAGATTAAGAGTTGCACGCTCCACTGACTGAGCCAGCCAGGCGGCCTGATTCTATTAATTTTTTAAAAATACACTTTATAGAGTTTTGGGTTCACGGCCAAATTGAACCAAAAGTAAAGCGAATTTCCTTATATAACCCCCTCCCCACACCCTGCCAGTCGACGGACCCACAGCAGCTGGCCCCTGGCGCCCGTCCGCGTCATGTTAGGACTCACTGCGTCGCACACTGTGGGCTTGCACAACTGTGACGACACGTGTCCGCCGTTAGAGAAGCACAGGACCGTGGTGCTGCCCTGAAGTCCGTGCTCTGCCTGTTCATTTTTAGAGCATATGCTTTTCCCATCATGTCTCTGTACTTGGTGTGAGCAAGCGTGGGGGTCTCGACCAGGTGTCCTAAAGACCCCAAGGTGCCGGGGGTGGGGGGGAGGGGGGTGGGTGTTGAAATGCAGATGCCCAGGTGCCTAGAGGTTTGGTTTCTGCTGGTCTTGGGACCCAGGGCCCAGGAACTGGCATTTTGCCCTAGTCTTCCAGGCCGCTCTGAAGCAGACCCACTTCCTCGCTGCAGGTGCGGACTTGTGTCCCATACTCTCTGGGGACACGTCACCTGGACAGGTACACATGGCTGGCCCTGATGCCAGAAGCACTGGGCGCTTCCGAATGTTGTGTGGACAGTCCGGGCAGGCCGGGGTCCGAGTCAGGAAGGAGTCCCCAGGCACAGCCGGGTCCAGAGCTCTGGGAGGGCGCAGGATGGCTGGAGCCACCTGGGGGGCTCAGTAAGCTTTACAGGGAGGCTGGGGCCGTGGTGGCAGTGTCCCTTTGGGGTAGCGCTGGCAGCTAAGCTCTCTGGTGTTGCAGGTCCTTGTGGATGGTCCTGAAACTGAGGCAGAGGCTGAGGAGCCCCACAGTGGCTTTCACCAGGTAGGACATCCGGGGACATTGGGGTTTGGCTGGGAGAAGGCTGGCGTTCCTGGCCCGGGTGGCAGCCAGGAAGGTGCTTCTATGTGCCGCCACCTGTGAGCCTCGCCCTCTGCAGGCCTGGGCTGGGGCGGCCGCATGTGCTCCAGCACGGGACCTAAGGCAGCTCCAGGGGCTGGCATAGGTGGGGAAACTGAGGCACACGTGAGGCCCTGGAGGCAGGAAGTGGCTGAGCCTCCATGGCTGTGCCCCCAGCGGGAGGCTGAGCCGGGACAGAGTCGGTTCCTGAGGACTGTGCTCACCGTGCGGGTTCCCTCTGGGCTGGGAAGGAGTGTGGGGTAAAACCGCACCCCTGCAGGCCCAGAAACCGCCCCTCGCCTCCCACTGCCTGTCTCCCTGGCCAGAGGACCGAGGTGTGGCTTTGAGACTTCCTGTGCCCTGTTCGTGCCGTGGACTCTGCCGGGGGGTGTGATGGGGAGTCAGTCCCACGTTTTCCTCCCTCTGGGACTCCCCTCTCCCAGCCCATCTGGGGGAGTGAGGGTGCCCGTGGATCCCCAGCAGCTTCTCTTTGCCCCCACAGCCGGCTGCCCCGGAGCAAGAGGAGGGCCATGGAGGCCCAGGTCCAGTCGGAGGTGCTGACTCTCCTGAGCAACCTGGCCGACCTGGCCAACGCTGTGCACTGGCTGCCTCGGGGCGTCCTGTGGGCTGGTCGCCTCCCCCCGTGGCTGGTGGGCCTCTTGGGCACTGTCTCCTCCCTCCTCAGCATATACCAGGCTGTCCGGGCCGAAGCCACTGCCCCCTGACGTGGCCCAGGAGGTGTGGATGCAGCTGCAACCCCACCGGGGGCCCCTTCCCACAAGGCAGGAATCACTAGGGTGGGGGACGGGTCTTTAATTGAGCAAAATCAATGCCAGGTGTAGGGAGGCTGGACCCCGAGAATGCTGGGAGCAGCCCTGGGGACAAGGCCAGGGTCGGGCAGGATGTAGGCAGGGGTGAGGCCCCCGTGTGCTGGGGGCCAAGGCCTTCCCAGCGCTGTGCGGGAGGCTTCTCTCAGGTCCAGAGCAGGGTCTCCAGGCCTCATTCGCAGAGGAAACTCAGCAGACCCTCCATCGGCCCGTGCGCTGCGCTCAATGGCAAGCAGAGCTCCTGGACGGCAGGCGCCAGGCGGGCTTCTGGTCAATTAAAAGCCGTGCTGGTTCGAGGCCCACGCGTGAGCACATGTTCCTGACCTGCTGGCTCCGGCCCCTCCCGCCCGCAGGCCCCTGGGCCTCCTGTTCTGAGGCGTGTCGGGGCCGCGTGGACGTGCTGGGGCGCCTGGAAACCGGCCCTCCCCAGCCTGCCTTCTGGAACATGCTTGGCTCTGCTGGTCCTCTCCGACTCCGCATGCACAGCCCGCCGGCCTGGCGCAGCCGTAGGCCGAGGTGGGCAGCTCTCCCACCCGCCTCGGGCACAGGGGCCACACGGACGCCACCTCCCGCCAGGCCATGCCTGGGTCCTGCCATCCTGGGCATCTCTGGGGTGCTCGCAGAGGCTGAAGCAGTTCACGCTGTGACAGCCCGGACCTGGGCCGGTCTGAGTGTTTTGTGGGCACCGGGCTGGGGCCGGGCCACACAGGGTCTGGTCTCCCACCACACGGGCATCAGGCAGGACAGGATGTGTTTGCTTTCAGGCTGTTTGAGGGCCACCCCCCTTTGCAGCCTCAGGCAGACACCCGCAGATGGTGGCCAGCTCACACCCGCCCCTGTGACACGTCCACGGGCTCCCCACCTGAGCCCTCGTGGGGAGGCAGAGGGGATCGTGCCGTCCCTCACATCCCACAAGCACTGGAAAGATTCAACCAAGTGGCAGCGTTTGCAGCCCCTGGGGCTTCATGTGACAGCCACCGAGTTGTTTCCCAAGGAAGCAATGTGGCAGGAAGGGCTGGGGCGGAGAGCCACTCAGGGTGAGCACGGGGTGCAGATGAGACCCGGCCTGTCCAGTCCGTCCTTGGGGTTCACAGGTGGGGGGTGGGCCCGGCTCTTGGCCCTTAGCAGAGGCCCCCTTCCCAGTGCCTGGGGCCCCCAGGAAGGTTAGGGTGGGGGACCCAGCGGCACCCGCTCACCTGCCTGGAGACTCACTACTTGTAAGGCATTCAGTGTCTGTGGGCAAACCGCATGAGCAGCTGGTGCCCCAGGACACGCTGCTGGGGGGTCCAGGAGCCCCACCTCCAGTGTGGCCACACTCCCTGCTCAGCCTTCAGGTCGGGGCACAGCAAGCGGATCCCTGGGAGGTGGGCCTAAACGGGCTCTCCCAGGACTCGGGGAGCACATGTTGCAGCAAACTCGGGGAGCAGGGAGGCTGGTGGGCCTGGGGGACGGCCCAGAGGCCAGCAGGCCCCACTCCGGGCAATGACTCCTTGTCAGGAATGCTGACATCCCAAGACCACGGGGACAGGCCTAAATGGAAGGGGACCGCCCCGGAGCGGGGAGGACTGGCAGCGCTCCCACACCTCGGGCTCATCTGCAGGGCTGCCTCTCCCGGGGCCATGGCTGCCCCGGCCTCACCACCGCCTCCGGGGTGGCCACTGCCTGGGGCATCCTCTGAGGGAACCTGGGTGGGCTGACGGGCCGGGCTCCTCTTTGTGGGGCCATGTTTGCCCAGGAGGAGTCCCCGAGTCCCTGAGGGCCCCCCCCAGCTGGGGGGCAAGGGAGCGTCAGCTCTGGGGGCTCCTTCAGCGTCCTGGGCCAGGCAGGCCCCAGGCACAGTGTCAGGGCCCCCCAGGGTCCCACTGCAGCAGAGGGTGTGCGGGGGCCCCGCCGGGGAGGGCAGCCGCGGCAGTCTCCCCGTAGCCCCACCAGGACGGCCCCGACGTTTGGGCGGACGATCCTAAAACAAAACCCTTTCAGCCCTCCAAGCGAACACTCCCACCTGCTCTTCTTCGACGCGTTTATTGCTGGAATTGGGTCTTAAGTTCTAAGACGGTTCTGAAAGATCCTGTGGTGACGAAATGCTGCAATCACTGTAAAAGTAATTGTCCGGTGGACTGAGATTATGGTCACGGTGAACAGAGAGGTGCACAGACCCCACAGAGGGAGCGTCTGTTCAGCCACCAGCCACGCAAGTAAAATGGGGCTCTGCCCGGGCTGACCTCTTGCTGGCCAGAGAGGTACCGCCGCCGCCCCGCTGCGTCGCGTGACCGAGGAGCCCTCGGCCCCGTGGCGCCTCGGAGGGTCGGGCCAGAGCACATGCGAGAGTGGTGCCTGGCCCTGGCGGGAAAATCGCCCAGCACCAGGGCCCAGGAAAGTTCTCTTCACGGTGGGACAGGAACCTAAAGTCAACCTCTCTAAAGTGCTCCGATACATCTCGGTACGACAACACAAACACTGGTGAGCTCCGCTGTGTCACGGGGCCCAGGACGCTGCTGGGGGCGGGGGAGAGGCGGGAGGAGGCGCGGGTTCTCAGAGAGCCCGGGGAACGTCACACGCTTTCCTGTGCTCGGGAGAGGTTCACAACGGCTGCGCTCAGTCCCCCCGTCACGATGCCTGTGTCACCTCCACCCTGCACGCCCCTGCTCCTGGCCAGCTAGGGACCCAGGCCTCCCGCTAATGCCTTGGAAGGGACTGGGCCCTCGGCTCGGTGGGGGAGCCTGGAGTACAAAGGCTGGAGGATCCCCAGACCCCCACCCAGCACCTAGCGTTCCTCCAGAGCTGAAGTGTGGCTCAGACCCATTTCCCACCCGACTGTTCCCGGATATCCAACACTCCCGGATGTCCACAGCTCTGCGGCTGGACGGGGCGGGGGGCGGGGGGGGGGTGTTGCCCTCCAGGCAAAGCTGACAGTAAGCTGGCAAGGCTCAGTGGGCATGAGGCACCCATATCTGTCCACCTGAGGTCTCCCAGCCACACGGGACCCCTCTAGCATCTCCCTCCATCTGCCAGGACGCAGTGGCCTCACCACTCCATTCCCTATACCAGCACCGGCCCCTCAGCGAGGGACACCTGCCCTGGGGGCGTCCTCCCTGCGGCCCCAGGAATGCCAGCCCCTCCCATGGGGGCTGGGGACTCTCTGCTGAGGGGTGGCACCCTCAGGATTGTGCCAGCCCTGCCTAAAGCTCTTGATGTGCCTTCTCTGGACAGACTGAGTGCTCAGAGAACAGCTGGTGCCCATGAACCTCACGGAATCATGCCAAGCGGGTGAGATTCTCTGGAAAGCACAACATCGGGCAGCAGCAGATCTTAAAAACCTCTGTCAAAGTAAAATGGCCTCCCCCTTCCAGAACCTATGGAACCTGTCTACGGTGCCACCGGCCATCTGCTTCACGCGCCCTGCCCTGTGGCCCTCGGTTCCCAAGTGGGCCCTGTGCCAGCTGTGGCCTGAGCTCACATCCTCGCCTTGAGGTTCGCTGTGAACGCATCTCGCGTGGGTCTCTGCTTCGGACGCTGATTCTGCTGACCCCACCCAGCCCCTCCCGGTGCCCCGCTTCGGTGTCTCCTGGGGGCGGCGGAGCCTGGCCCAGGGCCAGCACCTCCTCCTCAGACTGGGGCCTGGCCTGTCGCCAGACCTCTTGCGGGCCCACCAGCGTTCATCACTGCCTGGAGCGAGGGCGTGGAGTCGCTCTCCCCCTGCCCAGACGGGGGCTGCAACCGGACACAGCCCCTGGGGTCAGCTCTGGCTCCCCCTTCAGTTACAAACTTTCCTCTCGGTATTAAGAAAAGAAGTTTAGAAAGTTCCCCAGGCACCACTGCTAATCCTATAGGAAGGGCCTCGAGACGACAGGCTCACCCCTGACCCAGACCCTGGCCCCAGGCAGGCGGTCGCTGGTGCTGGTTTGCTCGGGAAGGGGGGAGGGGCAATGGGGCTGCTCCCCGGAGAGTGGGGCAGGGAGGGGTCTGCACCTGGAGCCGCAGCTCCTCTAGAAGAAGATGACGTCTTCCTTGCTGGCTTCTTCCTTGCCGAGGGGCGTGGTGGGCAGTGGCAAGGGGGATGGGGACACGGGTGCGCCCCCGGGGGGGCCGTCGGCCGGGACCGGGCAGCAGGGGTCTGGAAGAGAGGAGGTGGGGGGCATCAGCAGCTGCCGGGCAGCCCGGCGGCCCCACCGCCCCCGGGGGCTGGGCTCACCTGGGGGTGGTGCGGAGCCGTGGCCGCCGAGGACGGGACTCAGCGAGCGGCGGTTCCGAGCGGCGCTCTCGTCCTTGCCCATGAGCTTGCCGAGGAGCAGCTGCTGCTTCAGGTCAAAGGAGGCTGAGGGCAGAAGGGCCAAGCTCGGGGGGTCTGGTCTCACTCCAGGCACACAAGCAGCCCCCCACCTTGGCCAATGGCCTCCAACCCCTCTCCTTGGCTCTTCCCCCAGGCGACCGAGGGAGGATGCCGGCACCCACAGCCAAGGACGGCCCCAGAGACGGCCATGCCGGGCCATAGAGGGCCACTGTGCGAGAGGGACCCCGTGACCCCTACCATGTGCAAGGGCCTCAGTGTCCCCTCTGTGGAACGAGGGCACCGTAGAGACCTACGTGCTCACACTGGCGCTGGCTGGGGGCTCGGTCGGGTGTTGGCACTGCTGGCCTGTGTGTCCCTCAGTGACCCAGGCTCTCTGACCTCTCCTGCTGGGTCACCCATTTGCAGGGCCCTTCTTTCTTAATTGCCAAGATGCTCCCTCATCCCCAACCCCAGTGTGAGGTTGAGGTAGGAAAGGGCCTCGGCTTTGATGTTTTAATTTTGCTTCTTGGGCTGAAAGATCACGTGGGGAGAGGAAGCCAGGTGTCACCAGCTGTGTCTTCCAGTTTCCTCCTGGTGCCCCCTCCAGGGAACGGCCCTGGGTTCCCACTTTGGTTTGATCGCAAGAGGCTGCTATATTCTCACAGACTGCGCATGACCGGACCGGGTGGGCACCTGGGGTCCCTCCCCACCTGGAGCCCGCCCCCCACTCCCGGCTCACCCGAGCTGTCCCAGCGCTGGGAGCCCCTGCTCTTGCCGCCCTTGTCCTTGCCGCCCTTGGTGGACGCGGCCAGCTTGGTGGGGATCTGCTGCTGCACGGCCGCCGGCCTCTGGATCTGGTTGGTGGCGCTGAGCAGCTGGATGGGCACGTCGCTCTTGGCCGGCCGGCTCTCGGCGGGGGCGCTGTCCCTGCGCACCACCTCGGGGCGCTCTGGGAACTCAGGGCCCGAGCCGGCCAGCAGCAGGCTCGCCCGGGGGCCTGGCGCTTTGGCGAGGGCGGTGGGCCCTTCCAGCCCTTCCCCATTGAAGCTGGGAGTGTGGCTCAGGGGCTGGGCCTGAAAGAGCGACAGGAGCCGCATGCTCACATCCCCCAGTCACTCCTGCTGGAGGCCACGCCCCCGCCCAAAGCCACGGTCCTCAGATCTGCAGTGTCCACGGCCTGCCTCACGGCCTTGCCCAGAGAGGCCTGCTCTCTCAGCCGGGACACGTTCTGTGCGGGGACAGAGCCGGGGTGAGGCCCCCGGAGCTGCCACTCACTGCGGGCACATGCACACCCAGGGCGCACTTGGTCTAGCGCCCGGCACTCACACTAGCGCGCACGCCCTGCACCCCCCCCACCCCTCCGCCCTCACCTCTACCAGCGCCAGCGAGTCGGGCGGCAGCGCCCCGGGCGCTGTGTTCTGCTTCTTGAGGCGCCGCTGCTGCTCCAGCTGCTCCCGCTCCCGCTCCACGGCGCGCTGCGCCTCCCGCAGCCGCTCCAGGTCGTGCTGGTAGGCGCGCCGCTGCTGCTCCAGCTTGTCGCGCTCCTGGCTCAGCCGCTCCTGCAGCTGCAGCGACTCCTCCTCGCGCTGCTGCAGCTGCGCCGCCGCCAGCTCGAGCTCCTGCCGCTGGCGCTCCCGCTCACGCTCCCAGCGCTGCTGCTCCAGTCGCAGGCGGCCCTGCTGCTTCTGCACGCCCGCCAGCTCCTCCCGCTGCTTCTCGAAGTTGCGCTGGCGCTCCTGCTCCAGCAGCAGGTTCCCGCGCGTGGACTGCAGCCGCAGCTGCTTCTCGCGCTCCTGGAGGGCGGCCCTCTGCACCTCCACGTAGCTGTCCTGCTGGGCGATGACGGCCTGCAAGGGGGGCAAAGGAGGTGGTGATTCGAGGAGGCGGCGCGCCGTTCCCCGGATCCCAACCTCGGGCAGGAGAAGGGGATGGTCGCAACCCCGCTCCGAGACCGCTCCCCGACCCCTCCCCGACCCCTCCCTGCACCTGGAGGCTGAGCAGCAGCTGGGACAGCGTCTGGATCCGCTGGATGAGCTGTGGAGAGGGAGGGAGACGCTGGGGCCCTGCACACAGCAGCTCGGGGTGTGCACGCCCAACCCCGGGGGCACGGATGAGCCCCGAGCCTACCTCCGACTCCAGGACGATGGGCAGACGGGGGCCAGACTCTGGACACGGCACTGGGATCTGCGGAGGGAACAGCGTCAGATGCGAAGAGCCAAGGACCTGCTTGTTATTGCCAGGCCCCCGACACCCCCGCCCCCTCCAGCCCTGCCTGGGCCCGTGACTGGTGTGAGTCCCGGTGTCTGGGGAACAAGGGCACAGGGCAGCCTTCCTGGAGGCGGGAAGGCGACTGTCACGGGCTCACCGTGTGGAGGCCTGGAGAGCAGCCCGTGCACAGGCCCCAGGCAGACGGTGGGCAGCAGAGGTGAGGCCAAGAGCTGCAGCCCGCCGCCTGCCCCTGCTCTGGCCCCGGTGTGCGGCCTCCGTGCCCCAGGACACCGTACAGAGCCAACGCTGGTAGGCCCCAGCGGGCCTCTCCTCTGCCCACGCAGCTGCAGCTACTGCCCTGGGTCTGTCCCCCCCTCACCCCACTCCTGGCCACCGTGAGCCCCTTGCAGGGATGGCAGGTCACTATTAGCCAGAAGATGGAAAAGGTAGACCGCCCAAGTACAGACAGTTCACACCGGTTATCGGTGCCCGGAAGCCCTCGGGCGGCCCTGCACCCGGCTACGGAGCAACGTACCACAGGCAGTGGCTCCTCAGAGGCCCCTGGGGTGTCACCGCGCTTGGAGTCGGGGCTGCTCAGCGGGCCTTGCCAGTCTTGGGGGCCAGGGTCGTTGCCGCAGACATTCTTAAAACTGCTGTCTGAAAACCCCAATCCAGGCGCGTGAGGAGGCTGCAAGCCCCCCAGGAGTCTGGACCGGGCCCCACACACACCCCAACCCTGGTAGGAAATTGGGACCAGGCCACTACCCTCGGGCCTGTGCCAAATGGCAGCACTGGAGACCCCCACCAGCAGGAAAGGGAGGGGCTGGTGCACGACCAACAGCACCCTGAAGGTTCCAGAACCTCCCCCCAGAGGGTTTATAATCATTGAGGGGAGGCAGCAGCAGAGACGCCCAGCAGGAAAGGCCTCGGCTTTGCAAAGGCCAAGTTCCAAGCAGCTGTTCCAGAAGCCCCAGGCGCGAGCGGCCCCACTCACTCTTGCCGGGGCTGCTCACAGTGTCATAGCCCCTGAAGGTCTCTGCCCTGCGGGGGAGGCCTGGGCCTGCCCCGTCTTCCGCCTGGCCGTTGGCGCTGCCCAGCCGCCTGCAGATCAGGCTCTGGATGTCTTCGACTGTGGAAGGAGACGGGAGGAAGCGAGTCACCCCTGGGGCCATGCTGGGCCTGGGCGTCCGGGGCCTAGCAGCCTGCAGGCCCTGGGTCACGGTCTTTTGATTCCTGGTGTGGGACTTCAGCCCCCTCACTCTATACACCCCCCCCAACTTCAGGTACTGTGGCTGGGACATGCCAGTGTGTGTCTGCAGGACAGGCTGGGCCTCAGGGCAGCGCGTGGGAGGGGCTGGGGAGACCGCGGGGTGTGCTTGGATGTCGACAGGCACACAGGAGGTAGGGGCCACGGGAGCAGGGCCTTCGGAGGCCCAGCCACACAAAGTGCTCTAGGACAAACAGGCTTTGGCCAAGTGAGGCGGTGGGGAGAACATTCCAGGCCGAGGCTGAGGTCAATGTGGCTGGAGGAAGCGAGGCAGAGCAGAAGTGGTCTCTGTTCCCTTCACTCTGCAGAAAAGGTCTGGAGGGCAGCCGAGAGCAGTTGCCAGCTGCCCCCCTGGACCCAGTGACCGCGGGCTGGCTGGCCTGATGTGGGCTGGCTCAGCAGCTGGGGCTCCAGGAGTCAGGCCTGGCAGCAGAGCATGCGCGGAGGGCATGAGACAGGCTGGCCAGCATCCCCCCTGTTGTCGCTGTGCTCAGAAGGCTCTTCCTGCTAGATGTTGGGGTTCCAGGTACGGGGGGGCTGGAGCCCCCTGAAATGACCCACCAGATGTGGCTACGTGCATATCTCTGGGGAGCACTGGTGACCCACTTCCCAGAAAGGAGAGCCTCCTGAGTGTGGGGAACCCGTCTCCATCGACTTCGGATCCCAGGGCCTAGCGTGGGGCCTCTCGTAGCAGGTGCTCAGGAGAAGGTGCCGTGAGCCTGCCGGGTGTCTGCGATGCTCCCAGGAGTGTGCCCGCCCAGCCAGCCAGGGTGCCACCCTGCCCGCCCCCCAGTGAGGGCCCCCAGCGCGGCTCCTTACTTTCACTCATGGCCGACTTGAGGATCAGCTCCCCCTGCGCGGTCTCGGAGGGATCCCCTCCTCGGAAGAGGAGCCGAGCGTGACCGACGTCTTCCAGCCCGCTCATCTCCGCCATCTCCAGGTAGATCTGCTGCTTCTCGCCCAGGCTCTGAGCAATCTGCTGGTCTTTCGTGTTCAGTCGCTCTGCAAAGGGACAGGGGTAGGGGGTGGGGGGCTGTGGTCAGCCTTCCGGGATCGTTTCTCCCAGGAGTGGGCTCTGGGAGCCCTTTCGGGGTGGGGCTGGCCTCCGGGGACCCCGGGTGACCCGCAGCCCACCCTTCTAACATCTCATGGGGCAGGTGCAGGCACGGCCCTGCCTTCCAATTGTTCGCCTTGTTCACCCCAGTTATAAAAATGCCATGGGGTATACGCGAGGGCTTTAATTAATAGGCTGATTTATTGGTTTGCGATGAGTGAGAATCTTAGAAGACTTCGTTTTCCTATCCGGAGCACCTTCCGTTGGGCATTAAGGCCAAACTCCTTGCAGGGCTCCAGGTTTTATGCCTTTTTTGCAGTTGAGGCGACGGCAACGCTCTTGCTGGTAACTGCTAGATTACACACGTCATGTCTGGCTGCATCTCACAGCCTCCCATAGCTTTCTGGTTGATTCTATTAGATTTTCTAGGCAAATAATCATGTCACATGCAAAACACAATTCTGTCCCTTCCCTTCCAGTCATGCTCTGCCTTCCGTTTCTCCCCTTATCACCCTGGCTGGTCCTTGCAGGAGAAAGGTCATCATGGTGACGGGCCCGGCCTCGCTCCTGGTTGTGAGGAGCGTCCCTGACGCCCCAGCGTTAAGGATGAGGCCGGCTTTGGATCCAGGATGGGAACAAATATCTCCATAAAGGAAGCATCTATTTCTAATGCACCCCTTTCTTTCGGACATTTTTATTAATCAGTTCCCTTAAACATACGCCTCTCCCTACAAAGAGAAATAAAACGTAAGCCACCTGATTTGAGGTGCTTATTGTCTAAATGCTCCCTAAGTCAAAAATAAGCAACTCAACGCGAGGAAGGAGAGAAGCTGATTGAACCACCAAGTACTGGGAACTGCTGGCAGTGGCCGCACTGGGCTCCCCGGCGTCTGCTGAAGGCGGGAGGAGAACGGACCGGCACATACGGTGCATCCGCACAACGGAACAGCGTTCAGCCGTAGAAAGGAAGGAACCGCACACCCTACGACATGGCTGAGCCCTGAAACATGGCGTCCCATGGGACCAGCCACAGGAGGGGACAGCTCGCAAGGCTCTCTCTACACAAAATCCCTACGACAGGCAAACTCATAGAAACAGAAAGGAGAGCAGAGGTTACCAGGGGCGGAGGGAGGGCGGAGCAGGGAGTGACAGCTAAAGGCACGGGGTTTCTTTGTGGAGAGCCGGAAGTGGCCTGAAATTGTGGTGACGGCTGCACAATCCTGTGATATATACCCAAAGCCACCGCACGGTACGGTTTAAATGGATGGACTGTGCAGCGTGTGAATTATGTCTCAATAAAGTAGTTAAAAAAAAAGATTAAAACAGGGAGGAGGGAGCGGAGATCCCCAGCCTCAAAGCTGGGCTGGTCTCGGTCTGCCAGGCTCCGGGAGGAGGCTGTGGGGTCCCATGTTCTTCCAAGTCCCCTTGGGGTTTTTATGTATGAGACCCGGGATACCCACAGTGAGCTCCTTCCCGAACAGGGACCGAGGGGGACGCGGTGTGTGGGGCGAGGCGGGAGCGTCTGGAGGTGGCTCAGGGGCCGGGGCGCCACCCCCTCCCTTCCCCACACCCCCTCCTGCGGATCGGCGCCTCATGACGAGGCCTCGCTGCGAAGGCCATGTCCTGTAGGACAGGCGCTGGCCCGGGGGACTCACTCCACGGCCGATCCCAGTGGGAAGGAACAGAAATGCCGCTCGTGGTATGCAGCTCAGGACAGTGCTGCGGGGCCTCCTCACCATACGGAGGACACATCGTGGGCACAGAGGTCCAGACTGACCGCCCTTACCTTGGAAGTCCCTGAGCCTCAGGGCGCGGGCCTCGACCACCTTCTTCTCCTCTTCGGCCTCGCTCAAGGGCCCCTCCTCCTCGTCCGGACAGCTGCAGGGAGAAGGGGCAGATGGGCAAGAGCGCCTCACGGGCAGGCTGGCCTCAGCGACAGGCACCGAGGGCTCTGTCTGCAGAACCAGCTGCAAAGAGCGCCTCATTCCGTGGGTGACGCAGCTTGTTAATGGTGTGGGAGAAACACGAGGGAGAAGAGAAAGCCAGCCACTGCTTCCATCCCGTCTCCCAGGGTCCACTCGGAACCAGCCACGGGATTACGTCCCCGTCACAATGTGGGGGAGGAGAAGACTGACCCGCAGAACCAGGGCTGGGTACCGAGGGAGCTCTGGGCAGGCGGAGGCTCCGGGAAGCTGCCAGACATAAAAAGAGGGAGCAGCAGGCTGGCTGGGCCCTGAGGGGGTCCCCTGGCCTGAGGAAGGAGGACAGGAAGCCACAACCTGCTCCAACGGGCCTGACCCCGCCAGCTGTCATTTGTTGCATCCCGCCAACACCCAAGGTTAGAACGGCCTGGCCCCACCCCTGCTGGCCGGCCACATCTGGGCCTCTTTAGCATCTGACGGGCTGGGCTGGTGTCGGAAGGAGCCGGAATGGTGGGTGCCCCGTGTCCCTGTTCAATGAAGCGGTGGACAAAGCGCCGAGGCGGAATGAGGGAGGGAGAGGCAGAGCGGTCTCCTGCCGCCCTGACCCGGGACCTCCAGCACTCTTTCGGGCACTTTGAGGCCACAGCTGATTGGCCACCTGTCAAAGCCCAAGGCCAAACGGCTGGGTGGGGGGAGGCGAGGGGAGGCACACATGGGCCCCTCTCACCTCTCAACGGCCCTTCTGATGTGGGCCATCCAAGTGTTCCTCTCCTCCTTGGAGCTGGTGTAGATCTCATACATCTCCGGGCCGCGCAGGGACGCGCTGATCAGGAACATGGCCTTTTCCTCGTTGGCCACTTCCCTCACAATGAGCTTTTGTAAGGAGATGACTGGGCGCTTGGAATCCTGTGTGGGTGCAACGTGGGGGGGAGGGCGCCTTCACCCCGCTGGACCCAAACGGCCATGCGGCCGCCGGTCCGAGGGCGGAGGGCATGGGGGGCGGCAGGCACCCCGTCTATTTTCAAACCAAAGCGGACATATTTGGCCATCTGGGGAAGAAAGACACGGCTGCAGTGACACCCTCGTCACTGTTCACCGTGCTTAACAATGCGTGTGTGACCAGTGACGTGCGCCACTGGACACACCCCGGGGTACAAGCAGGTGGTGAATCTTCCTCCCACTCTGGGCCCCGACGGCCAGAGCCAGGCCGCGTTCGTTCCGCTGGGTCCTACGAGAGACGATGCTGACACAGCCCGCTAAGACGCAGGTTACCTGGCGGGGACGGGCCGAACTGTGCCCCCCGAATCCTGAGGTTAAAGCCCCAACCCTCAGAGTGTGATTGTTTAGAGGTGGGGCCTTTACAAGGGTGATTAGATGAGGTCATAAAGTACGGCTAGGGTCCCACTAAGGAGAGGAGACGGGACACACAGCTACACGGAGGAGACGCTGTGTGAAGACACGGGGCGGGGATGGCGGTCCATGAGCTAACGCGAGAGGCCCCAGGAGAGGCCGGCCCTACGCAGGCCAGGCCTGGCTCCTGTGCAAGGGCGTCCCGGAGCCAGAGAGCTATGGGGCCACGACGGTCACGGCTCCCAGGGCAGCAGCTGCCTGGGCTGGGGCTTTGGCAGGGAAGGAAGGAGGGGTTCTCCTGGAAAGGATGCGGGAGCCCCCAAGCCCTTGAGCCCCTGAGAGAGGAAGAGGCACAGAGACATAGAGGCTAAGAGCAGACAGGACCCCGGGTCTCGGAAAATTCTACTCCTGCCCTGTCGGGACCTCCCAGCTCCTGGGAGGACCTGAGACACTGGGTGAGCTTGCGGATGGGCTTCCCCGGCCGCCCCTGTGCAGCAGCTCCTCGGCCCCCCCTAACGTCCCGGTGGGCAGCGCCGAGCGTCTGACGAGACCGGCTACGTACCACGGAGGCAAAGACATATTTTTGATCCTTTTCTTGTAGCAGCAAAAGCACGTCAGTCAGAAGGACAGCAAGGACATCTAATGAGAAGGCACAGAAGGAAACGTCTCAACAGGTCACAGGGCCACACGGGTCCTGCCAGGCAGATGCACGCGGCCGGGGAAGGCCCAGCCCGGCGCCACGATGCTTCTGCAGGAGCCCGAGCGTTTCCCTCCGCCTCCCTGCTCTGCTCTCCATCACCTCCTGGGACCCAGCGTTTAGCACAGATCCTCGGCTGGAGTCCCTCCTGCAGCTGCAGAACATGCCACCCAGTCCCTGTTGTGAGGGCACCTGCAGGCCTGGCCTTTGGGACTCCCTGGCTGACTCCTCACATGTGAACTGCCCCTCGTTCTTCCTGCTCCCGGGTCAGCCAGGACCTGAGCCGGGGACGCCTGTGGCCTGGCCTCAGGCCCCTGGTGCCCTGAGATCCCTGCCACGAGCGGGCTCGGTGACTTGTCCCCGCAGGGACATCTCACAGCAGAGCCCTGACACCTGCGTGCAAATCCTGCACGGAGCCCATGTGTGACGCCAGACCAGACACCTCTCCCCGTGCGTTCTCTCCACGCCGCCTGCCGGCTGCTCCCTCTCAGGCACTCTTTGCACTTCCCACCACTTTCCGTTCTCCGTTTCTGCCCACTGGCTGGGGCCCCCGAGGGCACCCCCCCCCCCCCCCGTGTCCCACACCCAGCAGGTGCTACATGGCCTGCCGGAAGGTCGCCTGTGCAGGTTGCGAACAGGCACGTTTGGTCTCTGGACCAAGTGCTCCCCTAACAATCTGGAAAGACATGGATGTCAACAGACAGGTAAGGAGGTTTCCAGAAGCCCAAGGAATGACCCGGAAATGCAGTGGGGAGGCCTGCGTGCCCTCTGGTCTGGAAGTGCCCTGTGGATTCTGGAGGTGGGGCCCACAGGACACCGCGGGCGGTGAGCGCGCCGCTCGGGGACACGGGCCCTCTGGCGGCTGTGCCCGGAGGCGGGGCCCGGGCTTACCTTTCAGGCGCCCCGACGCGGTCCTCCAGCACAGCGCGCCCTCCAGGTGCAGCCGCCGCCGCAGCACGTCCTCCTTGCGGAAGGTCAGCCCGTTCTTGAGCTTGCTGGACGACTTCAGGTCCATCTTGGCCGCGATCTCCCGGAGGCGCTGGCCTTTCTCACACTCGCTGACCTTGGCGTCCACTTGCGAGATGAGGTCTCTGATGAGCTTCAGGGCCTGGCTCAGGTCTCTGTGGTCCTCGCTGCCGGCTGCCACACACCGCAGGGTTAGCGCCTCCCTGTGTCCCCATTCACAAACACGACAGAGGCGGACGTGCTATGGGCTCTACGAGGTGCGCTCCCTGAAGCCACTGCTCAGAGGACCCTCAAGGATCACCTTCCAACCCGGATGTGGACGTAAATGCCTCTCCAGATAAGTGCGGCAGCAGACGTGTGACGGAGTGACACCGAGGCCCTGCCCCGCTCTGCTGCCTGTCACTCCTCAGTAGCCCCCCCACCCGTGCCCGCCAGCGCTGTCCAGAACACTCCCTCCGCCTCCCGCCATCATCCAGAGCTGCTCCTGTTGCTCCAAGGATGTGGCACTTGAGGCAGGAGAAATCTGCTTGTTCTCGCAGGGCCCAAATCTCTTGGAGACAGGGCAGGGCACTCAGGCCCCGGCCCCTAAGAACCCCAGGCTGGGCCGTGTGCCCTTTTTCCTCTGCTCCTCCGGGTTCCAGGGATATGCCGCGAAGGCCATCTCTGTGCCTGTTGGGATCAACCTTGATCAACTCCCCGGATGCTGACCCAGGCCTGCTAGGACCCAGCTGTGCCAGGGGTTGCGGGGTGACAGTGGGCATATAAGACCGGCACCCTGTCTTTCTCGATCGGAAACCCAGCACAGTGGATGCAGCATGCTGGCGGCTCAGTTAGTGGCTGCTGAGCCGTGATGGACCCAGAGAGACAGGGATGGAGCACAGGTGGGGGTGGGGGGCCTCTCCAACCTGCTGCTGCAATGGGGCAGAAAGCCCAAGGCCGCCCCTCAGAGCAGCAGCGGGCAAGGGGAGCCACTGTACCTTCCGTGTTCTGGATAATGCGCTCCACCAGCACCGGGTACTTGGTGATGCGCTGAGTGACCAGGAGGATGCACTCCTGCACGCCGAGCCGCCTCACGATGGAAAAGTTGCCAATTTTCTATGAGATGGGAAACGAAACACCGCGTTGGCATCCTGCCTCCTGCCAGATCAGCTGGGGGCCGCTTCCTTTTTTGGCCCGCCACGGCCGTCTGACGCCTCACTGAGTGCTTGAAAGTGCACCCAGCTGCTATATACAGAAAGGCCCCCAAAGCAAAGGCAGTGCCCCCTTGTGAAGGGTCTCTATAAACCCATGAGGAAGAAACCAGAACCAGGGGCGCCTGGGGGCTCTGGCGGTTAAGCGGCCGACTTTTGATTTTGCCTCAGGTCATGATCTCAAGGTTCGTGAGTTCGAGCCCTGCGTCAGGCTCTGTGCTGGTGGTGCGGAATCTGCATGGGACTCTTTCTCTCCCTCTCTCTTTCCCTTAAAATAAATAGACTTAAAAAAAAAAGAAAAAGAAAAAGTGGGTGGCTCTGTCCATTAAGCGTCTGACTTCGACTGAGGTCATGATCTCGTGGTTCAGGAGTCTGAGCCCTGTCTCGGGCTCTCTGCTGTCAGCACAGAGCCTGGAGCCCGGGGCCTGCTTCCGATCTTCTGTCCCCCTCTCTGCCTCTTCCCCTGCTTGTGCTCTCTCTCTCTCTCAAAAATATAGGAGGCGGTAGGGAATCACACAGAGAGCTGTATATCACACACCCCCACATACACATGTGAAGACCCCGACAGACGGCTGCCAGAACCTTCTGGAACGACCCTGAGCCTGTGCTCCGAGTCGCCCCCTGCTGGCTCTGGATGCACAGCTCTGGCTGAGAACCCAACAGCAGTCACCAGGGCCAGTTCCTGGCAGGGCAGGCTAGTTCCCAGCACCCTCCAGGGCGTACCACACATTCTGCTTCTCTGCTCCCTGGGCACTCAAGGGTGCCAGGAATGTGGCAATCATGGGAGCCACTTCTGAGGAGGACCAGGGGGGCACTCTGGGCTTTGTGAGGTTTCAGGGACAACCTCAAACGGACTCTCTGCCTTTCCCATCTGTCCACTGCAACGGCAATGGGGCGGAATTTACAAACCTGTCATTCTTTTTTTTAAGTTTATTTGACTGATCTTAATTTTATATTTTTACTGTTTTTTAAAAAAATTTATTTTAGAGAGAGAGCCAGCATGAGTAGGGGAGAGCCAGAGAAAGAGGGAGACACAGAATCTGAAGACAAGCTCCAGGCTCTGAGCTGTCAGCACAGAGCCTGATGTGGGGCTCGAACCCACTAACTGTGAGATCATGACCTGAGCCGAAGTCGGACACTTAACTGACTGAGCCACCAGGCGCCCTTTAAGTTTATTTGAGAGAGAGAGAGAGAGAGCATGAGGGAGGGCCAGAGAGAGAGAGGGAGAGAGGGAAGGGAGGGAGAGGGAGAGACGGAGGGAGGGAGAGAGAATCCCAAGCAGGCTCCGCTCTGCCAGGGCAGAGCCCGACGTGGGGCTTGAACCCACAAACTGTGAGATCGTGACGCTAGTGAAACTCAAGAGTCAGATGCTTCACGACTGAGCCTCCCGGGCACCCCCAGAACCGGTCACTCTTAACTCTAGACTATTAGTTACTGGCCATCGCCTCCGAGTAAAGTCCTGGGGGACCAGGACGTAGAAGACAGGCTGACAGCTAAGTGACCTTCACCCAGGAGGAGGGCCTTGCCCCGCCCCGGGCACTCGGGTTGGACGCTGCGCCTTTGGCTCTGGGCTGGGAGCACCCGCACATGGTTAGGCGGAAGGCAGGTGTGGGTCACTTCCCAGGCCTCGGGGGACAAACGGGACCGGGCAGGGAAGGAGGCGAGGGAGGGGCAGAGGAGTTGCGCCTTGTATCAGCCGAGCATCCGAAGGCAGAGTGGTGCCTCCGGAGGGGCGGTTCCCAGGAGGGGGGGAGGGGGAATGACACTGTGTCCCCTTGGCAGTCTGAGGGGCGGCGGTCAGCAGGTTCCACGCCTCAGCCTGCTGGTGGGGCCGGGCATAGAGCCCTCGGCGCGCTTTGCTTTACCTCTTGCGAGTCTCATTTCACTGGCGTGTTCTCAACAGGTTTGTAGTTAAGAATGAAAGAAAAACTTGAGAATCACTGCCTTAAGTCGCCAAAGATTCTAGTCCCGTGGAGAACAATCTACAGCAAAGAAGATGATGCATTTTTTAATTAAAAAAAAAAAAAGTGTTTTTTGTGTTTTACCTTGATCAAGCTTTGAAATTTCTTGTTTTGCTGCAGCAGCAACTTGTAATGACTGACCGCCTCGTTGTGGCCACTACAAAAGATACCATATTTTTCTTTCATTCTGTCTCCATTTTCGCCTGAAAACTGCGGAAAGACAACGGAGAGGTTACTGACGGGGCGTGGAAACGATCGGGGTCCTCGTCTGGCTCAGCCGCTCCGTTCAAGCGCGGCTGGCACTGACTCGGGATCGACTGCACCTTCCTGTCTAACATGCGCGGGAGGGACGGGCTTCCGGACGGGGACCTCAGCGCCAGACACAATGACGCAAAAGGGGGAAACCCCCCGGGGGCGTTACTGTGTCCGGTGCCGTAAACTCCCTGACATCCAAGGGAGAGCGGCTCGGGCCGCAGCACGTCAGAGGCGTCACAGCCAAAGGGGCCGTCGCCTAGTTCGCTCGGGTCAGCTGACTCAGGACGCTCCGAGCACCCCACGGGCACACGGCGACTTGTGGGTCCCCTCTGTCCATCCTGGCCTGGGCTCGCAAGTCGACCCAGAAGGCAACTGAGGCTTGAGCCCCGTGGCCACAGATATGCTCCTAACAGCCGAGGGCACAGAGGTCAAAACCAGAAACAGAACAGAAGAGAACGCAACCAGGCCGACAAGCAAACAAAAGCCCCGTGTGCAGGCGTCTGTGCCTCTAACTAGAGCCGCATGCATCGGCCCAGGGCTGCTGCGGCCTCTCAGTCCGCAGAGCCGGGGGCTTTCCCAGGGCCCGTCCCGGCCACGCCCACCTGCTGCACCAGGAGGTCCCCGATTTTCTGGATGATGTAGTTGCGGTCACTGCCCTCCTCCAGGGACTCCTGGCGGCGCTCCTTCAGCCGCGAGAGGAAGTGGCTGTGCATGTCCAGCAGGTCGTCCAGACACGGGAAGAGGCGGCTGACGGCCTTGGGGCTGAACTGCAGCTCCTCCTGCAGGGCCCTGGAGTAGACCTTCAACATGATCTTGAGTGTCCGGACATGATGCACCTCTGTCTGCACCAGCTCTGCGGGGACACGGACCAGGGGACTTGCCCACGTGTGCTTGGCTGGCTGCTCCCAGCCCCAGGGGGGGTGGGTCTTACCGCCCGGGGGCGGCCTCCCTTACCCCCCACCCCCTTTGCCTGCCCCACACCCCGGCCCAGTGCTGTAAACATCCTAATTTAAGGGAGCAGCCAGGGCTGGAGTGACGTCAGGAAAGAGAGGAGCTGGGATGTGTACTAGGACCTCAAATTCACGGGAGGACTTCATGCCTGAAGACATTTCAAGGCTGTTTTAAGCAGGAAGATTTAAAAAAAAAATTTTTTTTTTTTTTTGAGAGAGAGCGAGAGCACATAAGAGCGTGGAGGAGAGGCAGACAGAGGGAGACCCGGAATCGGAAGCAGGCTCCAGGTTCTGAGCTGTCAGGGGCTCGATCCCACGAACTGTGAGATCATGACCTGAGCCGAAGGCGGACACTTAGCCGACTGAGCCCCTGAGCGCCCCAGCAAGACCATCCTTGGGATGTGAGGCTCACATGTCAGTGAGCAGACCCAGACTACGACTGACAGGAAAGCAGAGTTCAAGTGAGGAACTTAATCTCTGTTAAAAGGCCAAGGAAGATCAGGTTTTGTGTTGGAGTTTATCAAGGCCTTGATATAAACAAACAAAGGTCAGCGGAGCCCGGCCCTGGGGGCTGGACGCAGCCTGTGTCTGCCCAGCAAGGGAGACAATGTGGCAAAGGGCTGCCTGGATGGAAGCGTCCAGACGGGCCCTGTCTGCACGTCGCTGCAGCATCTCTGCCCCGGCTCGGGAGCCCTGAGGCGAAGCACCTATCGAGGTCTCCTCCCACCCACACCCCAACCTGCTCCGGCCCGGGCAGGAAGTTGTGTGTGACACATGCAGGGACGCAGGTGACTCGGACACTGCCACCACCACCCGGACACCAGGGAAAAGTGAAGACCCGGGAGTGCCGGCGTCTCCTCACAGAACCCGCTGAGGGACAGAAAATGCCTCCTCGGACAACACGACACTGTCAGTCTTGGCAAATGATTCCCGCGGAGGGAGAATCATAGAAACAAGTCGTCTTGGGCCTTCGTCATCCTGCTGGTAGGAGGTCCCCAACCTGGAGGGACCTCCGTGGGGCACCCAACGTGGCGGCCGGCCCGGGGACAGGCTCCTGTCTGCAAGCCTCGCTTCCCACAATGACCTGTGACCTCCCGTCTCGGGAGAGCCAGGTTCTCCAACGGCCAGCCGGGGCCAGTGCTATGTCACAGGTTCCCCCCCCTTCCCCGGGGGTTGTCTGTGGTCACCAGGGATGGCTGGGATGGGCCTAGGGCAGTCTTCTCTGTCAGGGCCACTGGCAGGGTCAGGATGAGCCTGGACCGGGCACTCGGCCATGCTCGTCCTCAGGAATGGGTCCTCACAGAGCCCTCCCTGGCCACCTCTTCCTTGCCCGGGAAAGCAGGGCTGCCTGGGGGGAGCAGGGGGAGCCCCAGGCCCCGAGGAGCCCAGACTCCCAGGTGCAACCCCTCAAAACAAGACGGAAGAGAAGGAAGTGGAAGGTCGGCGTGACCGCGTGGGACTTCTCACCATAGAGCACATCCTGCCTCTTGACCACCTCTTTCTTTTGCTTCTTGGCGAATTCGGCGTCCACGGAGAGGCTCCAGGACTCGGCCTCGAAATCGCGGGCGTCCGACTCGATCTCACTCCTCAGCGAGGCCGTGCAAGGGTCTGAGGGAAGGGAAAGCGGCCACTGCTCGGGGGCCAGAGCCTCGCTGGCCGCCTGGGTCTGTGTCCCATGGACACACTGATACGGGTCCCGGCACTGTCCCCGCGTGACATCTGGGAAAGGAGCAAGAGGGCTGTACCTTCCACGAAAATGGGCTCGGCGTTCGAGGGCGTAAACGAAAGAGAGTCATCAGCTGCCTGCTTAAATTTTAAAAATACGGAGTCGGCTTCATCCATCTCTCCTGTGACTGGTCTAAATAAAAATCAGAAAAACCATTATTAAAAAAAAAAAAAGGAATTAAATACACATACACACCCTTTCTGTGAAGGCAAATCTATTTCAGAACTTTCCAGATTTCTATATAAATTTAAACTTTGTCACAGATCTTTTTTTTAAAGAATTGATTTTACCTTTTTTTTTAAGTTTATTGAGACAGAAAGAGCAGGGGAGGGGCAGAGAGAAAGGGAGAGCGGGGATCCCAACCAGACTTTACACTGTCTGTGCAGAGCCTGACATGAGGCTTGAACCCACGAATAGTGAGATCATGACCTGAGCCGAAACCAAGAGCCGGACTCTTAACGGAGGCTGAGTCACCCAAGCGCCCCACAGTTTATCTGCAAAGATCAGGAGCCTCTGTCCACACAACACCAGGACATTCTCAGCGTGAGTTAAATCGTATGCTTCCTTTAATGGCCACCAGAGCCCACTGGAGCCCCTGGAATTCTTTCTAGCGAGGGTTAGGTGGACACGGCCACACTCACAGTCAACCCTTTCTTGGTGGAAAGAGACAATCAGTCCTTTCCCTGCCGGCCCGTCCAAGGACTGCACGATGACATCTGTCAGCGTCAGGTTTTCTACCCAAACACTGCTGATTGGAGAAATCTGGAACCGCCTCGAAGTCCACGGACGACAGGGTTACGGCGTAAATACGGGGACGCCACCTCCGTGGGACTGCTAGCGTCCTCTCAAGCACAGACAGAAACCCCGTCCGAGGACCCTTCCAGAGTGTGAAACAAACGGGCTGCAAGCGGCCAAGCGCCCCCAGGATCTCTGCAGCGAGTGTTAACAGGAATTTCACCAAGGGGCAGGGGGCCTGCGATCAGATTCGCACGGACCTGAGGGTCTCCTTCCCGAGAGGCCACCTGCGGGGTCCCCGCAGGACGCCCCATCCTGCACCTGCTCCCGACGCAGACGCGGGACCCGACTTACCCTGGCTGCGTCCCCGTTCCCGCCGGGCTGGGTGCTGGCTGTGGCCCCCCCTTCTGGGAGACCGTCATGCCGACATTCCTGGACAGGCCGGGGCTGCCATCCGACAAGAGGGTGGCCCTCGGGTGCTCCTTCAGGGACGCTGCGACAGAGGCAAACACGGAGTTGGTGCTGAGGAAGCGGGCAGGGTAGCGGAGCTGGCCCGTCCCCGTGCGGAAGCCCTGCTCCGGCTGCGGCCGCAGCGCAGACAGGATCCTGGAGGTCAGCAGCTCATTATCCAGAAAGACGCTCTCGCTCCATTTCCTAGGAAAAGAGCTGTAGAAAGACAGCTCGGGGCGGCTGCGGGGCGCGCCGTCCCTGTCGCTGCTCTTGGAATGCGCGTTCCCCATGGTCACGGTCCGGGCTCCAGGACCCGGCGCCGCGCGAGGCCAGGCTGTGCCGTTTTTATACCTCCGTGTGATCCTTCTAGAAACGTGAGGCGTCTTCTCCTACTGTATTGGCTGAGACAGCGGGACTGGAGGGCAGGAAATGGGTCCCCACTGTGGCCGGTTAGTGTGGAAATCGCACAGTATCTTCTCCTTTGGTAAAATGACAATAAAAAAATCCCGACGCCCCTTCCCCCTTGGCGGGGGGTGAAAGGCGGAGAGTAGTTTATATTCACTGTAAATAACCTGAGACCACCGAGGGCTCCTCGCTGAGCGTGGCTCGTGCCGCCATCACACGCACGGCTGCAATTAACCCGGGATGGATGTCAGGATGACCCGGAGACCCGGACGCCGCAGGGCATGCCGTGCGGCCACACGCGCACCCCTGACCACAAGCGCTCGGGTGCAGTCTGAGCACCAGGCTCACGGAAGGTGCCGACCCTATTTTCCGCAACGATTGCAAACCAACCTAACACACGACAGGGACTCCAGAGGGCTCTTCACACTCATCTGCTCGTTAAGGAACCGAGAAGAGAGGACGCGTGTGTTCTCGGGTCACCTTTCCCACTGACGGAAAGACGGAACTGACGGCCAGACTCGCCCTCTCCTGTCCGACAAGCCAAGCTGAGGAGAGACGGGCTGCTTGGCTTGTCCGTTCTCAGGGGAAAAACCACATGGAAAGCTCTGCTCCAGGTGAGGACAGAGAGCAACGTTAAGATGAAATCTGGGGGCGACTGCGTGGTCCAGTCCATTGAATATCTGACTTTGGCTCAGGTCATGATCTCAGTTTGTGAGTTCGAGCCCTGAGTCAGGCTTTCTGCTGTCAGCACAGAGCTCACTTTGAATCCTGCCTGCCTCTCTCTGCCCCTCCCCAGCTTGCACACGCACTCTCTCAAAACAAACAAACACATTAAAAAAAAAAGGAAAAAAATCTGTCTGCTAGCCTTTCTGACCTGGTTCCTGAGTCCCCAGGGTAACCAAGCATAATTTTTTAAGTTTATTTTATTTATTTTTGAGAGAGAGACAGAGAAGAGTGAGCAGGAGAGGGGCAGAGAGAGAGAGAGAGGGAGAGAGAGAATCCCAAGCAGGCTCCGCACTGTTAGCATGGAGCCCGATGTGGGGCTCAAACTCATGACCGTGAGATCATAACCTGAGTCGAAACTGGGAGTTAGATGCTTAACCGACGGAACCCCCCAGGTGCCCGCCCCCTCACCCCCAAGTTTCGTTTTTTGTCACGCGGGGGAAGTAGTGGGGACCGTGGTTCTCTGCCGCAAGCAGACCAAGGTCCTTGGGGTGGCTAAGGGACCAGCCCTGAAGGATAATGTACTGAAGAGCTCTTGTGCACAGTGGATTCTGCTTCTGAAAGTTATAACTTAGGTGGAAGCTCGGGCTGCTGGGAAGCACGCAGGTGGGTGCATGTCGGAGAGAAACTTCTGGTCCAGGAGTAGGACCGAGCTCATCAGCGAGGACCTCAGCACTAAGCGGTATGAGGCCGTGTTCCACGTGGAACACACGTCCGAAGCCACTCATTCTCTACCACGGCTGCGCTCGGCTGGGGTGACATCTGGTCAGTGACCTCACATGTCCCGCCGTTATGATCCTGAGGGGCTAAGAGTGGCTATTATCGTAAGGACAAAGGTGGCGAGGCTCTCGCTCACATTCGGACACAAGGGTGAAAGTCATAAATCACGGCCTCCGTGGTTCAGGGCAGGCATTTCCTGCTATTTCAACACCACTTGACATTCCACCTAGGCAATTATGACTCAGATGTACAAATACGGGACCAACCCTGAAATGCGTCCTTTGATTGTTCCTGTGACCTGACATCTTGCCGGAAAGGAGATACATTCTGCCTAAAAAAATTTTTTTAAAGTTTATTTCTGAGACAAAGACAGAGAGAGAGACAGACAGATAGACGGACAGAATCTGAAGCAGGCTCCAGGCTCTGAGCTGTCAGTACAGAGCCCAATGCGGGGCTCGAACTTGTGAACTGTGAGATCATGACCTGAGCCGAAGTCGGACGCTTGACTGACGGAGCCACCCAGGAGCCCCACATTCTGCTGTAAGCAAACAGTCTGCAGAAGGAAAAGTCCCCGCAGACATCTTCTGAGCATCACTAGTTCCCAAGAATCTTAATAAATGATGGGCACACTAAGCCTACAAGTGACTTAAAGCTTCCTTGATAACTGAGAAGATACTTTGAGGTATTCATGGCTAAGGGTCATGATTAGGGACACCAGGTACTCAAAGGGGTCCAAGGGACAGCATTTCAGCTGAAAGAACGGTAAGCTGGCCTCTCTCACATACAATATAATTTATTCTGATCACGATTTCCCCAGTGGAACGGAGCAGAGTGCCTCCCACAAAATGGGTCAAGAAATAGTTTTAAGGAATATTTTCAGCCATTCGAAGGAAGGAAATCCTGACACTTGCTACAACATGGATAAAACTGCTTCAGATTCTGTGTCTCCCTCTCCCTACCTGCTCCTCCCCCACTCACACTCTGTCTCCCTCAAAAATAAACATTAAAAACTGATGTTTTAAATGGTCAAAATGGTCAGTGTTATGGTTACATTTTTTTTTTATTAAGGAAGTGACTGTTTCTTTGGGGTGGACACTTCTGTGCCTTGACTGTGGGGCTGGGTTACTCGTGCTCTATGTACAGAAGATACAGTTTCCTAGGACGGCTCACTCTCTTTCCCCCACTGAAGAGTGTAGGTCACAACTGGCAAAACCCAAATAGGATCTGCGCCCGAGTGGACAACACCGCACTGATGTCCTGGCTTTGACCACGGACTGGAGTCACGTGAGACGGTCATCACGGCGGGTGCTTGGTGACGGGCACCCGGGACTCTGCACTAGTCTTGCAGCCTCCTGTGAACCTTCAGCGATTTCGAGATGGGAAAGTGGCGGCGGGCTCTCACTGCTCCCGGCAGTGACGTCCCACAGGGCTGCGGCCAACACCGATCAGCCAACCCGGATCGCCGCTCCCGGGAGGGGCACGAGGCCAGGCTCCCGGGGGTCTCCCTGGGGCGTCTGCCCACCCTGTCACCAGCCCATCGACACACAACCTTGCCTTACGTGTGCCTCTCTTGAAAGACACCTCACTTAATACACACTGCTGATTATCACCACTCAACTCCAGGTCAACAGGACTACAACTCCCGGCCGAAGGGGGCGCCTCTAACACGTGTAATTCCTCCGAAGGACGCATCACAGCTTTTCTGCACTTAGTGATGCCTGACAGCACCCCAGCACGAGGCCCGTTTATTTTTATTTGAGAGAGAGAGAGAGAGCAGGTCGGAGAGGGACAGAGAGGGAGAGAGAGTCCCAAGCAGGTTCTGCACTGCCAGGGCAGAGCCCAGTGGGGGGGTTTGAACTCCTGGACCACGAGGTCATGGCCTGAGCCAGAGTCAAGAGTTGGATGCTTAGCCAACTGAGCCACCCAGGCGCCCCACCGGGTGCCGTCTTAAACAGCCAAATCACTAACGGAGAGCACAAAACTGTGAAAAATGTCAGAGCGTCACTGGGTTGGAGACGAGTGTTGGGGGACTTGTATTTTTCACTTCACATGTCTGCACGTGACTGTGGATGCCCCACAGGTATCGATGTGTGGGTTACATATAAGTTTTTTTGGTAATGTTTATTCACTTTTGAGAGAGACAGAGACAGAGGGTGAGCGGGGCAGGGGCAGAGAGAGAGGGAGACACAGAATCCGAAGCAGG